>BPLQ01014798.1:0-32346 GCA_021605075.1 Caerostris darwini
AATTTGATGAAAACAAATTTGTTTTTCTTCATCATGATATTTTTTTCTGCTCTACGCAACTGTTCGTCACATTCAGAATTTAAAATATGATAGGGGGCCACTGGTGTGTGACAACAATTGAAACTAATTTACTGTATCTAATGCGAAGACGTATTAAATTATATCTTAAATAAAAGTAAGTTATTTACGCTTTTTAAACCCAATTCACAGGAGACTGCACTATCTTTATTGAAGAATTAGGTAATTAGGTAAGCAGTGAGAATTTTTTTTTTTATTGCCTAATCCCAAAGTTATTATTATAAAAAAAAATATCCATTTTTGAATGACGCTTACAAATGCTGTTAAGTACTTTAATTATCATTTTTTATGAAACTCTGAAGCTTTTCAGTTAATGGATGCTATTATGTTGGACAGTAACTTTAAACTCTTAATAAACTACACTTTAAATAAACTATTGTCTTTAATGTAAAATGAATAGGAAATTTTATAGTTTGAGCGAGATGTAAAAAAAATGTTAGCCCGTCAGCCAACAAAATATATAATTACTACACTTGCATATTACTTGCATACACTTGCTATTAATAATTTTTATTCAGTTATTAATACAAATAGTTATTTTAATTGATGGCCAGAGAATATGTGACATTACAATAGCAGATATGTAGAAGATTCATCTCTACTTAGGGCCACACCTAGGGTGAGGTCAGAAGGATCAGCTACACTATACTCACATAATTTGGAATGAGCGCCAAAATACTCCAAAAAAGTGAATTCTGATTGTTTGCTTTCTAATTGTTCTCAATCTGATTCGCACTTTTTCAAGTTTAGTTTAAAAGACATGTCAGTGTATTTTTGTATCGTGCACGTTCTCGGCACAAACAAGGAAACATTCGGATTAACTGGGTTTCGAACCAAGCTTCTTTACAAATAACTATTCCTATATTTCATAACTATTCCTATATTATAGCTGTGTAGAAACTGTAATAGCAGATTATCCTAGATTATGAACTGTAAGGCAAAAATATTTTAATTGCGTGTCCTTTCTCATGTTTAGAAGAATGTTGCTTTAGTGCGGGTCACAAACATTTTGACAAAAAAAAAGAAATTAATGAATCACGATAGTTTAAAAACATTGCTGACAAAAATTAAACCGAGAACTTTATTTGATGACAGTGCATACTTCTCATTAGCATCACTCTTAATGTTATTCGTAATTTTTATATTATCCTTCGTTATCTAAAATTTCTGTATGTAATGCGAATGTTATTAGGATTAATTTCACCAAATAATTTTATTATTCTAAGCTTCAACTAATTTATAATTCTAAGCTAAGCTTCTTATTTACTATGTTTTAAAATGTAAGCAAATAAGAAACATAAAAGTACAAAATTTACTATATTTGTTTGTTCGCGAAAATATTTCCAGGGAAATATTGAACAATATTTTTAAGAAAAGAAAGTTGTGGGACAAATAAATTTTTTGAAACACTGGTTTACGAAGTATCGTGCAGGCATAGCTATTTTACTACAACTAGATGCCATATTTATGGCTGTAGGTGATTCTGTTCACCAGTTATTTAAGCAGAAACAAGCTTAAATTTTCGTTATAGATATACATATATATATTTCCCATTACATATTTTAAGGAGATATTTTTAACTTCACGTTAAAAGTTTTCATTCCCTGAAACGAAATCCTATGGTTGTTCAAAGTATACATAATTTTCAGATTCTTAATATCAACAGTTCTCTTCCATCATAGCGCCGTTCCATCTCCTCAAGTGTCACTGTTGCGTCCTTTTTATCCTGATGGAATTTTCCTCTCAAATATAAAGGACTTCAGAGAAAGCTGTTTAAGTCAGGCTTCAGGAAACTTACCTGAGAATTTATAGAAAACTTCATAATTCGTGTGCCATTGCTTCACCACTGTCTTCATAAACAACATCCTTAAAACTTTTAAAAATGTCTATTTTCGCCTATTTTATCAAGAAAGTATTGGAAATTCTGCCTTGCGTTTTCTGGAGAGTTCTGGGATTTTGCTAACAAAATTGCGATCAATCAATGTGATGAATCATAGCTCAAAATATTCACATTAATAATTAACTGTGCGTGTTGGCGGTAATTTTTTACAAAATACTTGCAAAGTTTTGGTTTTATGTGAAAATATGAGACAGCACGAATCCTTTTAAAAGATAAACTGAAGTTTTCTTAGACAGATATGTGAAACCAGGAAAACCTTTTAATAACATAGATTGTAACTCACGTTAAAAATTACATTCTAAAACTTGTCAAATAATACTTATTGTGATGTATATATATATATATATATATGAATTGAACTTTTTTAGTTATTATATTCCCCATAAAATTAAAAATACTGTTTAACCACAAATGCGCTTTGATTAAAATTGTGATATATGTTCCTTTTGATTTCTCTTATGGTTAATATTATCAATGCTAAAAAATTTATATTCTCAGATTTATTTGATATTTATTGTCATATTTTGAGACGGAAATTTTCTTCTTAAGGGTCATCTACTAATCATCATCAAGGTCATCATCAATTTTCTTTTTAAGGTCATTTTCTAATTAGGATCATCAGCCCTATGCCCAGCCCCTTACTGTCATATTAGGTCGTACGGCTTTTAAAGGGGATTCCAAATCTCTACAAACATCCAAAGAAACGCGGGGACTTGAATCCGAGACATTGAACTCCAGTGTGCTAATTACTCGGCAATTAGGCCCATGTATTTAACTCAAAGCCTTCTAATATAACAAATATCAATCAGAACATTTGTTGAACGAATGTAGAGTTATCAAATCAAGAGGCATTTATTTTTTATATCTGATTTATTAATTTAAAAAGTATTATTTGAAAATTTACCAAAGAAAATATAAGATTATTTTTTAATGAAAAAATTATTGCTAATTTATGTTTTCTTGTAGGTAATATGTTCTTCTTAATGAAATTGGAGGAATTTTTTAAAAATAATACACTTCTAATAATTATACATTTACTTTATTTTTGGAATTCACTCTAATAAACTAATTTAATAAAGATTTTTCAATGTTTTTGTTTTTAAAATAATGTAAACCACTAATAAGGACCACATGAATTTAACTGTATTAGGTGAAATAATCTTTCTAATGGCAGAAATAAAATATCAACTATAGACAATTAATAATCTGTGTTACCGAAGTGGGCCTTGTTTTAACTTTTCGAATCAGTTTTAAAATGAACAGAGCCCAACATCCATTTAAGTAGCCATTAACTCATGAACTTGGATAGAGTACATGGTCATGTAACCTTATAGGAGTGCGGAAACGCTGTAGAAGAGCAAATCCATTAGGCCAGCGAAACGTTGAAAGGAATGTAAATTTGCGTTTCTTTGAATGCTGCTTTGGTAATACTTGTTTGGTAATACTTCAGCAGTGGCGAAACATGGATGCTTCAAAGATTGCGGAAGCCTTTGAAATATTGATTTGTAAGGAAATGTAGATTGCGGCTTCTATGAACAATTTGAAGAATAACAAACATAACTTATGAAAAATATTACAAAATGTCGGTGCAGTAAATTTATAATACTATTTGAGGAACAGAAGGACACTTCATTACTTCATGAAATCGCATTTCCCTTTGTAATTAAATTAGGGAATAAATACATTTTTAATACTGGACAATTATTGACGAAGCGGCCTTGTGGAAATGTTCTTTAGTATCAAGCAGGAGGGAATATTATATTTAACAAACGGTACGTACAAATCCCCTAACTTCATACTTGGACATGCGTGCACTTTGAGTAACACTGAATCTAGTAAATACATTCATTCTTTTAGCGAATGAGTTAGTAAAATGTGCCTGGAATTGTAAAAGTTTTTTATATAAATTATTCTTCTTCACTGGCGCAAAATCCCCCATGCCAGGCCAAGGGCGTCTGCCAACTGACAGATTTCGAGACAGGAGGGGTTTTCTTGTTACGGGGTAGGGTTGTCTACGCCCAACGCTCTGCAGTCATATTAGACCAGGACCTAGATAGACGTAGCAAAGATCATATTAGACCAGTATCTAGATAGACGGTTTAGACCGAACCACAACAAACATTTATGGCGGCGCTTGGACTAAAATCCGAAAACTGTGGCTCTCAGTGTCAGAGCGATAATCACTCGGCCCTCCTTTTATGTTCATTACAACAATTTATTTAGAAATCCTCGTATATTCCAATACTTTTATAAAATACATTACTTCCTTGAGTTAATTTTTCCTCTTATGATCAAGAAAAATTACTTCTTCTAATCTAAATGGAAATTGGCTTCCATTCACAAACTTGAGGCAGTCAATTTGTTATAATGGATTGACTTATTATGATATTTGTCAAAACTTATGTATAACTACCATTTTTAAGTAAATTGACTATTGTCATTTGACTATAACTTGTCTCTTATTATACTATCACTGTCGTTGTTTAACAACGGTCGTACCTGCAGTTTATTTAATATAAGAACTGTAAATTTTAATACCTTTAACTTTAATAACTAAGTTTATTTAAATTTAAAAAAAAGGTTGACCACATTTTAGTTCTTAAATTTTAAAAACAATCAAAATCAGAATCAATGTATTTTACTGCAACTCCTCGTTCGTCTCATCTCTCTCAAAAACCGTCAGCTTTCACGAGTTACCTTTTTCTTTTTCGTACCAGTTTTACATCTCTCATCTCGATTAACATTTCCTATTGCGGTATAAGCTTTTCACTACCAAATATCATATTATATTCTAAGGTCTTTTGATGTCAATACTATAGGGATCTTTTAAATTTAAATAAAAGAAAGACATAATGAATGTATTAAAAACATTATTTTTTCAAAATTTATGTTAATTTCTTATTAAAAATTCAACGTTTTTATTTAAAATATTTTACACCTTTTGAAAATATTTGAAACAAAAAGGTTTTTCAAACATTTTTTTTAAATTTATGCATGATTTATCTTAACGCTTATTGTTAACAAATAAATTAATTTAACAAGAAAATTTTTTGTTAAATTAATAGATTTCTTTTTAATATAAAGCAGAACATGCATAAATTTTAAAAATAAAAACTATTCATTAGCTGAAATGATACTCGGAGATCGAAATAATATACAAGTACATAAAAAATACTTGTGCATTTAATTTTTATTGAAATGTATTGCAATTTTGTATAGTTTTCTTAAATTTTCTTACAAATTTTTATAAAATTATTGTATCATCGCATATTGAAACGATATATTAGTAATTTTAATAAAACATTAATACATCCCATTACCAGAAAAAACTTTATATATCCTATTAAAACTTTATAATAAATATATTTATCCTTAATATATCTTTTTATTTTTATGAATAAGAAAAGAAAATTTAATACTAAAAACGAAGCATTTTTAACATATTGTTTTGAAATAGTCAGGGAAGCCTAGCCTAACTTTATAAATTTAAAATGTTTTTTTAAACCTGTCGTACTTTTATAAAATTTGTATCCAGATTTATTTCTTTTTTCAATGTGTAATTTTAGAATATGAATGCTGAATAAATAAAATAAAATCATCCCAGACATTCACTAACATTTAAATTCATATCGAAATAAGCTTTTAGTTGAATTGGAAATCACTGTATTTTTATTGTTTTCATATAAAAAGTTTTATCCGAAATAAAAATATTTATTTAAATTCTCTGAGAATAGCATAAAATATACAAAAGAAACAAATTTAAAATCAAAAATTTAAAAGTACAGTTTATGGAAGATGTATAAATTCAAAATAATAAATTCCAATGCATTCTAAATATTTTTCATTTTATTGGAATCATGTACACAAAATACCACATAATAAATTGCATCTATATCACCTTAAATACACCTAAAAATGTTAAAATGTTTTATAAATAATAAAACAGTCTGTTTTTTTAAACCCATAATAAAAATTTTAAATTCATATTGAGGATATCTATGCATGATATGAAATAGGCTTATTTAGTTGTCGCAATAGTATGTGGAACAGAGTCCTTCTTGAATATAGATACTATGATGAAATGAAGTCTTTGCTAGAATGGCAGTTATGTAACAAATTCAACGTGACATAGAGTACCGGTATAAGTAGCATAAGGCTACTATACTGAATTAAACTATAATATCAAGATGAGGTAAGAACACCCAAAATAGTGAAATAATAATTATAATGGTTTTGCCTTAATGGTATTTCATTTCTACAGATTTAATATTGATATCATATATAGATACACGTTCTAAAAGCTTAGGAATGTGTTTCGAATGTTAGTTGTAAACAACTTAAAGAAGTATTTAAGCTTAATAATAACTATTTACCTTTAATACGCTACTGTAACGTCTCGGCCTATATTAGACCTGTAACTGTTTCAAGAAGAGGACCACATTCTGGATCATGGGAACAATTTAATTTTTATTTATAAGTAGTATATATATATGGTGTATTAGTGTATATATATATACACACTAATACAGAGCTCTGGATTATTATAATTTATTATTTACAAAAAAAAAATTAAAATTAAAGATTTAAAATTGATTCACAATTGCTCATTTAAATCACAAGTACAGCTCTCGAATTTACGTCGAATCTAAAAACACGTCTGCGGCAGACTGTCCTTATCTTAAGGTGTTATACACCAAATCACAAGGGCTCAATTTGAAAAACGGACGGAATCTCCGGCATATTCAGAAGAGAAAAGAAAACAACACTTCTGGTCGATTCATAGCAGAACTATCTCTCTTCTTTGCTAAAAACTTCTTTTTAAAACAATCCGTCAAGGATAGGTCAGCTTCCTTCACTTCTCATTGAAGTTCCCATTTCTCAGCTCGTGGTCTATCTACAAACACGATGGAATAACTCATGGTGTATTCCATATTCAATCTGTAATTGCTTCTACCTGTGAACACAGATCACAGACATTCACTAATTTCTGAGTCTCATTATATATGAGACTGAATATCTCCTATCAGATTTGAGTGACAGGTTGTTCTCATTAGTGCAAAACACTAATTACATGTAATATAACTTCCCTCAACACAGCTTGTCTGCTATCAATTTTGAGTGATGGGTTGTTATTATATACTTGTCAAATAACATACATTCCTCTCTTCTGGGAAAGAAATGCCAAAACTCTTCTCGTGAGAAAAAAATGTTACTAATATAATCGATATAAGAGTTTTCTATTTCGTTTTTTCTTCTATTTCGCTCAAATGCTTCAATCTAATTTTCAAACACAATTAAACCAGACTAATCTAGTTCCTTCAAATTCTACATATCTTTAAAATATACATTGCTACTTTTCACGACTTTATTTTGAACCTCTTAATATCCTGTTACATATTTTCAGTATATCCTGTATCATATTTTTATACTTTAAAAAAAAGATGAACTCCAAAACTAAATTTGCTGTTCTTCGTATATTATATCTTTATTAATTAACTTTATTAATCGATACATCAAAATTTAGCATAATACGTCACAAGAATATTAATCTGAATTTAATTAACTAAGCCTGCCCTATTTTTTTGTTGTATAACTTTTGAATGCTTATATTTGAGGAAGCTCAGCGTACATGATAATGATAGAAAATAATTCATCTCGAGACTTTCATACATTCATTCATGTTTATCTTTCTTCATTACTTGGAGTTTTTTGGAATCATTCCTCTAGGTTTACTGGCCTTATCGATGTCCGTGGGTTCGTAGTCGGCCGGCGATACGAGATTTTACCGCTAATCGAAAGAAACAGCTGGCGGGGTTCCAAAAAACAGAAATGTTGAGTTTATTTTGGGGACTAATTTTCTTGGATGCGATTAATTACCATCAGCCAATATCCAAATTATTATAAAAAGAAGATTCTTATAAACAAGTATTATTTAAATATTTGATGCATTAATTGTATTTTACAAAACAATACATTTGTTGAGAAATTTAATTTTAAAAAGCGCTAGGCTACATTTATTTTATTTATATGAAACTATTTATTCCGTTATACTTATAGATAGATGGATGGATAGACGGCTGTTTGATTAACTGATTCTAAAACAGTTTTTTAGGCAAATATCATTTTAATTTTCAATATACTTCATTTTAAGACAATACAACGATTCAAACAATATTTTAATTTTTTTACGCCTTTCAAATAATAATCTAACTGTAAACAATAAAAATACCCATAAGTTTTCCATTTAACTACTTCATTTGAATGAAGAAGCTGCATTTTCAAAAAATTCGCTTTTCGTCAATGAAAAAATTGTGTTTTACCACGACAGGAATATATATATATATTTTTTTTTTACTCTTTTACCGTGGTAAAAAAAAATTAAAAGATATTTGCTTTCTATGGTTGCTAAACAAATACTAACGTATTAAAGGGCATAAAAATTTAATTTGTCGCTTAAAGGTTTGTTTTATCAGGCTACATTTGTTTTTGGTTCATGGTGGCATCTCTTCGCAGATCACAGTTTTACCCCATCGCCTAATAGATAGTTATTTGCGTAACATCGGTGCTCTAATAATGTATGTAATGAACAGACCACCTATGGGTGATAATTAAAATAAATAACATTAAAATAAACATTATTTTTTTAAATCATTGCAACATTTAATACGTTTTGTTGGTTCATATTTTTAAATGATTGCAAAAATTGTTTCTGTCAGAACATCATTCATTTTTTTAAAAATTATTATTCTTAAATTAAGAATTTCTGTTATTTTTAAAGTTAAATAACTCAATATAATAAGTAAAATACAAAAAATCCTCAATACATTAAATATACTTTAATTGTCTTTAACATTTTTGAAAATATGTACTTCATTATGGAATGTAAATTAAAACATTTAATTTTCTTTTAAATCTGGATATGTTTAATGAATTACAAAAAAAATAAAAAAATTATTAAAAAACATATGTATCTCAATTTTAAAAAATGAGTTACACTTTTTACAAATAAAAAGTTTGTTTACGTTGTTTTATTTTGTTGCAAAATTCATCGACAAAGGACAAATATTAAAACTATCAAATAGCATACAAAAAACAGCGTTACATGTAAAAATTATTTTTTCCAATTAAAATTTTATTCTTAATCTAAAAAAGAAGATTTAATTTCAGCAAGTGAATATTCAATATTACAATAAATACACATGCATAAAAAGAATCATGAAATAAATATTTTTGTTTTTTGAAAAATTACAAAAATTTGCAGTTTATTTAAAATAATGAAAAAAATAATAATCAAAATCAACGTTTAAAGAACACAGCATGTAATTTTAGGTTAAAATAAAAATGTTTATTTTTAATCTTTCGTATTTTGAGCATTTGAATGAAGTTGTTTTTTTATATTTTTTTCAAAAAAAAAGTCAAATGTTAATTGGGATTAAAAAGAAGAAAATGCCTCATTTATTCAAATAACAGATACTCAATTTAGGAAGATATTTTTCCAGTTATGGAAATAAAAAAATTAGTTGGCTAAATTTCGTTTTAGTTTAAATTAGTCCACTTATCTAAAGAGTTCTTTTCCACTTTTTGTTTAGAGTGAAAACTTGTTAGTGAACTTTTTGTTAGAACGGTTTTTGTTTCAGAATTAAAAATATTTTATTTCAATCAAACATTTTATTATTTTCATTACTGATTGTTTTTTTATTTCAATAAAGTTTAAAAGATAATTTTCTCAAATAAACACTTTCTTTTAAAAAGTAAAAATATATTTAAAAAAACCCAGTTATTTTTAAAATTTGTTATGAAGAAAGATTGACAATACGATTTCCTGAAATTCAATAACTCGCTTTTGAAACGTTCGAGTTGCTTTGCGATCCATTAATTTTAGTAAACATCTGTTTATGTTCTTGCTAATCTAATTCTGTGAAAAATGTAGCATATAATGAAACCAAAAGTTTGCCTTAATCATAAATGTAAGAGTTTTGTACACAATATATTATTATTTTCTCATTATATTATGTGATTATACAAAAATAATGAAATTAGTGACATATTTATTTTATTGAAGAGGCAACTACAATTTATTCGAAAGCCAATTTTACCCTTTTTTTTTACCATATTTTGTACTTAAATAAATAAATGATTATTATGCTATAAATAAATTAATATTTCAAAATAAAATTATTCATTTTTAAGATATTTATTTGCAATAAATATCTTATAAATTTAATAATTAATGTTTATCTCTTGTTTACTTATATTTTTTATCTTAAAATAAAAATTTTCTGGAATAAATAAATAAAGATAGAATTAAGATGATTTCTTTTAGTACAAATTTCTTATCATGATGTACTGTCAATAATTCGCCACAATGAAGTTTTTCTACATTTAAAAAAGTGACTAAAATATGTAGTATCGACAATATATTCATTCATTTTATTTAACGTTTTGTTCATGTAAGTTTTTATTTACATCAAGTCAAATACGTTTGACTAAGATCTTAATGTTGATATGATTGAATTTATTTTCTAAAAGTTTATTTGTATCTTGGATGTGTAAAAATAACATGGCAGTTAAAATTTAAGGATAATTTTAATTTATCAAGACATTGTTAATTAAGACATTCTGATTAATTCAGGCATTTTTGTTAATTAAGACATTGTTTATAAGACGCTGTTTAATTTATTAAGACACTTTTCTATCAAGGCATATGTAAAAAAAAAACATATTTTTCATTTCTAGAATTTAATGTGTTATCAAAAATGCTAGAAATGTGGCTTAGCGGGCTTTCACTTTTTTAATGTGTTTCATTATTTTTTTCGGATTTCAATTTTAAATACAAAACGTTCATCAAAACACATCCTGCTAAATAAAAAAAATAAAATAAAAAAACTATGTTAAATTATGCAATGGGATGGAGTGTGTCTATGCAGGAGACGTGCAAGATAAATCTTGAAGTTAAAATGTCCTTTTGTTGTCCCCAAGGAAAAGGAAAGAAGGAATAGAACTTCCCAAATGACACTCTCAATCAAAATTCATATAATGCAATAAGGAGGCCCGGTATACTAAGCGGTACATGGAGAATCCTGGGTAACGTAGCATTTACCCAATCAGCGTCGTTCTAGAGGCTAAGGAGCACAGGTCAAAGTGCCCGGCAAAGAAAACCACTAATATTAACAGGAATCAATGTTTTCTAATTTAATGCGATGTCCATTATATTAGTTTGTTCATATTTATGATACGATTATCAATTGGACAACCAGTGACCTACATGATACAGATGAATAGGATAATCATGTAAGAATAGAATTTTGCAAGATGAGATAAATCAAACAACACAAACTCTCCAGTTCTTGCAACCTGCTGTCCAATTGGCTAGAGCTCTGCCGTTGGTACTTCAGGTTCGAACGTTAGTTATTGGTTCGGAATCCACATTAAATTGTAGGTAAACTAATTAACATTAACGTTAAATTAATTAGTCCAGAGTGTACAAAAAATGAACGTAGAGTGACAAACGCAACAAAATATCCAGTTCTTATTTGCCAATTGACAATCGTGTTGAGAAAAAAAAACGACTTCGGCACAGAAATATTAATTTATTTATAGCATAATAATCATTTATTTATTTCCGTACAAAATATGGTAAAAAAAAAAGGTAAAATTGGCTTTCGAATAAATTGTAGTTTCCTCTTCAATAAAATGAATATGTCACTAATTTAATTATTTTTGTATAATCATATAATATAATGAAAAAATAATAATATATTGTTTACAAAACTCTTACATTTGTGGTTAAGGCAAACTTATGGTTTCATTATATGCTACATTTTTAACAGAACTAGACTAGCAAGAAGATAAACACATGTTTACTAAAATTAATGGATCGCAAAGCAACTCGAACGTTTCAAAAGCGAACCAACTATACAGACGATTAAATTATGTCTCGAAAATGAAGTTAAACGTATACATGACATTAACTATATATTTTTTTTCAATTAACATTATTCCGTTGCGTTTGGAATTTCAATTTTTTTTTATTTTCATTTTTAGAATTTGTTTCTTAGTTTTAATATTGTGAAAGTACTAAAATGCAATAACATTTATAAATTGGATAAAGTATCGTTAATATAAGCCAATATACGACATGTATCAAGAAAATAAATAATATCAATGACCAACTATAGATATATAACTTATTTATAGGAAATTCTTTAATTTTCATATATTGTCTTTAGTTTTTAAGAAAATAAATTTTTCAAATAATATTATAAATCTTAAAAATAGGGCATATAACTATTTTTCTTATTTTACCTTAATAACATTCACATATATCAATCTGAAAAACTATGTTTAAGGAAATTGAATGAAGTTCCTTATAAATTAAATTTATATTTAAAACGTTTTAAACTGCAAAGTAAGCAATGAAATATTGCAGTGTTGTTGGTTGTAACGATCCCATGTTGGGCTCCAGATTGCAGTGTTGTCGGCAGCTTTAGATTGTAACTGGGTGTGGTCTGGTTGAGACTTAAGAACACACAGATTTATTTACACGCACACAAACACCACACACATAGAATAGTTAAAACATTTAAAGAGATATAAAATTGTAAATTCGTAAAAGGATTCCACTTCTAAGCCGAAAATAAAAGTACTCAGGTTTGTGAGGGAAGCGCGATATATTCTTTCTTTCAAGGTGAAAGTCTGTAGGCCAAAAAATACACATGATTGCTCTTAAAATATTTCCTCTCGGGATGAGATAATACAAACTAAACGTTTCTCAACAGAAGCGCGTGATTGCGCTGTACTTCTTCTCGGGTGAAAGTCTCGATGCCTACTGAATGTTTCTTTTGCGCTCTTGCTGCACGTAGGAGGAAGCGCGGTTACAATATGAATTATTTTTGTATACATCTTAAAAGTAGCACTCTAATAATAATTCTGAAGTATCATATATTTTAACAGTAGTACAATCTATTTTGAGAGAATGTATTTAAATTTAATTTTACTTTTCTGATGCAACACATTGCATAACTTCAAACTATCAATTAAATCATAAAAAAAAAAAAAAAAAAAAAACGGTTTAAAATAAGATTTATTAAATACACCTTTATTCAGATTGCTTTTTAAAGGTATGAAATACAAAACATATCGCTTTCTCCTTTTTCTTGAAAAAATTTAATGAATTTTGCTTTTGCGATTAAAAATAGCAGAGAAAAATATGTTTTTATAGATTTGAATTTTTTAAAAAATCATTCGAACTTACCTTTGGTGTCATGGGTGAAAACGATTTAAAACGAATCCAGTTATTGATTTTCAATTTAAAAAAATGTGTTTGTTAGAATACAAAAATGAGTAAGCATTGTTAACAATATTGTTTATTGGCATATCTGAATTAATCATTTTTTTTATTTGGTTCAGTATATAAAAAGAATAAATTATTAAAATATACCTTCCATAATTTTGATAACTATTAAAAAATTAGATCTTCTTAAAAATATTCCTTAATTCAAATTTCAATTATTTGTAACTTTATTTTAATAAAATTAAGAAATAGTATAGTTAAGTATTTTGAATTATGTTAAGTATTTATTGATGGTAGAAAATACTACTATACACTACTAGTACACTAGAAATGACATCGTTTTTTAGAAATCATATAATTTTTATATCGTTTTTTAGAAATGATAGAATTTTTTATATCGTTTTTTAAAAATAATATCATTTTATAACGTTTTCTGAATTATGATTTTTCGACTATTCTATTGTTAATCAATAATTATATCAATTTTAAAAAACTACTTAATATTTCTATTTCTTCTATACTTAATATTTCTTTTTATATAATATTCCCTAACGCTAAGCGTTGTTTTTTTATAATTTCATTATTAAAATTATCTATTTTAAGTCATTGAAAATGTAAACAATTATTTTTCAAAGTGTATGTATGCATAAAGGATATTTCATAATAAAAAAAAAAATTAAAAGTAAATAAAAAAAAAATTTAATATAAATAATAGTTTTCAATTTTCCAGAAGAATGTAAATAACTACACATTACGAAACAAAATACCAGACGAAATAAATATACATTACGTTAATAAAGTAATATGTATTACTGTATTATAAAAAATATTCTATGTATAAAAGTTATAAACTTATTTTTTCGTATTTAAAAAAGAAAATTGTTGAATCACATAAGGATGCACAAAGGAAATATATTCTAAGGTCTTTTGATGTCAATACTATAGGAATCTTTTCAACTTAAATAAAAGAAAGACATAATGAATGTGTTAAAAGCATTCCTTTTTTCAAAATTTATATGAATTTTTTATTAAGAAAGTTAACATTTTTATTTAAAATATTTTACACCTTTTAAAAATATTTGAAACAAAAAGGTTTTTCAAACATTTTTTTTTTAAATTTATGCATGATTTATCTTAACGCTTATTATTAACAAATAAATTAATTTAACAAGACATTTTTTTGTTAAATTAATAGATTTCTTTTTAATATAAAGCCGAACATGCATACATTTTAAAAATAAAAACTATTCATTAGCTGAAATGATGCTCAGAGATCGAAATAATATACAAGTACATAAAAATTACTTGTGCATTTTATTTTTATTTAAATGTATTGCAATTTTGTATAGCTTTCTTAAATTGTGTTATACATTTTTATAAAGTTATTGTAACATCGCATATTGAAATGATATCTCAGAAGTTTTAATAAAACGTTAATACATCCCATTACCAGAAAAAAACTTTATATATCCTATTAAAATTGTATAAAAAATATATTTATGCTTAACATATTTTATTATTATGAATAAGAAAAGAAAATTTAATGTTAAAAGCGAAACATATTTAACATAAGTATAGTTTTGAAATAGTTAGGAAAACCTTGCAGAATTTTATAAATTTAAAATGTTTCTTTAAACTTCTCGTACTTTTATAATATTTTCATCCAGATTTATTTTTTTCAATGTGAAATTTTAGAATGTGAATGCTGAATAAATAGAATAAAATCATCCCATACATTCGCTAGCATTTAAATTCATATCGAAATAAACTTTTAGTAGAATTGGAAATCACTGTATTTTTATTGTTTTGATATAAAATATTTTATACAAAATAAAAAATATATTTATTTATCTCTGATAATAGCATAAAATATACAAAAGAAGCAAATTTAAAATCAAAAAATTTGAAAGGAAAGTTTATGGAAGATGCATAAATTCAAAATAATAAATTCCAATCCATTCTAAATATGTTCCATTTTATTCGAATCATGTACACAAAAAACCAAATGATAAATTGCATTTATGGCTCCTTAAAAACACCTAAAAAACGTTATAGTTTTTTATAAATAATAAAACACAGTGCATATTTAAACCCATAATAAAAATTTTAAATTCATAAATTGTTGATATATATGTATGATATGAAATAGGCTTATTTAGTTGTCGAAATAGTATAAAGAGCAGAGTCCTTCTTGAATATAGATAGTATGATGAAAGGAAGTCTTAGCTAGAATGGCAGTTATGTAACAAATTAAACGTGACATAGAGTACCGGTATATGAGTCGCATAAGGCTACTATACTGAATTAAACTATAATATCAAGATGAGGTACGAATACCCAAAATAGTGAAATAATAATTATAATAGTTTTGTCTTAATGGTACTTCCTTTCTACAGATTTATTATTGATATCATATATTGATACACGTTCTAAAAGTCTACGCCTATGAATGTGTTTCGAATGTTAGTTTTAAACAACTTAAAGAAGTATTTAAGCTTAATAATAAATATTTATATTTAATACACTACTGTAACGTCTCTTCCTATATTAGACCTGTAACTGTTTCAAGAAGAGGACCACATTCTGGATCATGGGAACACTTTAATTTTTATTTACAAGTATGTATATATATATGCACATATATATATGAAAAAAAATGAAGATTAAAGATTTAAAATTGATTCACAATTGCACATTCAAATCACAAGTGCAGCTCTCGAAATTTACGTCGAATCTAAAAATACGTAGTTTGCGGTAGACTCTCCTTATCCCAAGGTGTTAGACACCAAATCTATATGGGTTCACTTTGAAAAACGGGCGCAATCTCCGGCCTATTCAGTCACTTCAGAGAAAAGAAAACAACACTTCTAGTCGGTTCGTAGCAGAACTATCTCTTTTCTTCACTAAAAACTTCCTTTTAAGACAATCTGTGAAGTGTGGGTCAGCTTCCTTCACTTCTCATTGAAGTTCCCATTTCTCAGCTCGTGGTCTATGAACAATCACGATGGAATAACTCATGGTGTATTCCATCTGAGTCTCATTATGCATGAGACTGAATTTCTCCTGTCAGATTTGAGTGACAGGTTGTTCTCATTAGTTCAAAACACTAAATACATGTAATCTAACTACCCACAACACAGCTTGTCTCCTGTCAAATTTGAATGATGGTTTGTTATTATATACTTGTCAAATAACATTCATTCCTCTCTTCTGGGAATGAAATGCCAAAACTCTTCTCGTGAGAAAAAAATGTTATTAATATTATCGATATAAGAGTTTTCAACTTCGTTCTTTTCTTCTATTTCCTCAAGTGCTTCAATCTAATTTTCAAACACAATTAAACCAGACTAATCTAGTTCCTTGAAATTCTACATATCTTTAAAATATACATTGCTACTTTTCACGATTTTATTTTGAACCTCCTAATATAATGTTACATATTTTCAGACTTTAGAAAAAAGATGAACTCCAAAACTAAAGTTGCTGTTCATAAGTAGATTATATCTTTATTAATTAACTTTATTAATCGATACATCAAAATTAGCATAATACGTCACAAGTATATTAATCTGAATTTAATTAACTAAGCCTGTCCTTTTTTTTCCTTTACAATTTTTGAATGTTTATATTTGATGAGGCTTAGCGTACATGATAATGATACAAAATAATTCATCTCCAGAATTTCATACATTCATTCATGTTTATCTTTCTTTATTGCTTGGAGTTTTTTTTTGGAATTATTCATGTAGGTTTACTGGCCTTATCGATGTCGGTGGACTCGTAGTTGTCTGTGGATACGAGATTTTACCGCTAATCGAAAGAAACAGCTGGCGGGGTTCCAAAAAACAGAAATTTTTAGTTTATTTTGGGGGCTAATTTTCTTGGATGCGATAAATTACCATCAGCCAATATCCAAATTGTTATAAAAGAAGATAAGCAAACGCAAGAAAATTTAAATGCTTGATGCATTCATTGCACTTAATAAATATTATGCTGAGAATTTTTATGTTGAACTAAAAACTATTTATTTCATAATATATTTATATACATAAAGAGAGAGATAGAAGGCCTTTTGATTCAATATACTACTACTACTACTACTACACCACACCACATCACTGTGCCTAGAGCTGAGGTGCCCCTATACAGTTTGGGAATGATGCGGGTGAATGGAAAGGACGCATGATGGAGGCGGAAAAATTATGCATAAATCACTTTTGGAGGTACAGAAGCTGAACAATGGGGAAAATTCATGCAAGAACAGAACTAAATGTCAAAAATTGAAAAAAAATTGAAAAAGGAGGAATATGAAATGCGAAAAATAAAAAAAACGTTAGGTAAGAGATTCAATATACTGAAAAAAATATATTTTTAGGCAATAATCATATCATATCATCAATATCATTTTAATGTTCTCTCCTTTTAGGGCAAGCGGTCTGATGGCCAATCGCCTAGCGCTCTGTATTTGGTATCACAGATTTCAGGTTCAAATATTGGTGGCGGTATGGATGTTTGTGAGTGATTCGGACGTTTGATTGTAGATTCCTGTCTAATTAGCCCTTGTGGCATAAAATGACTGCAGACCTTTCGGACAATGTAGACCGCACACGTTAGGATCGTAAATCAAACCTTTTAGGACAATACAACCATTCGGACGAACTTTACGCTTTTTACTTTTTTTACGCCTTTCAAATAATAATCTTTCAATAAACAACCAAAATACCCATAATTTTTCCATGTAACTTCATTTGAAGGAAAACGTTTGCCTTTTAAAAAATTCTTTAAATGGTGTTGTATCACGACAGGGTACAGAGGCAGGGATAAAAAATTAAAAGATGTTTGCTTTCTATGGCTGTTAAACAAATTCTAATTTATAAAAGGACATAAAATTTATTATGACGTAGTTTAAAGGTGTGTTCTATCTGGTATCACACATTTATTTTTGTTTGTGGTGTCACCTGGCATTAGGTCACATGCGAAGATAGATATTTGTGCTTAAGATCGGTGTGGTCCTAGTGTTCCCCTAATACATGCCATGAACAGAGCACCTACGAGAGGATTAATTAAGAACATTTATTCAGCAAGGACTTTTACGGGTAGATGCGCCTTGTCTGTCATACGGAAGAAAATCCACTAGGTACCCCTGATTACCACTGAGGGATAGCTTCTAACAATTGTCGCCATAGAATTTCCTCGTCATTGAAAGTAATGACGGCCACGAACACTGCCTACGGAATTCGAACCTGAACTCTTATGAATGCCTGCTGCGTTTGTTACGAGTCTGGCTTCTCGAATCTGATAAATAAATGCATTAAATATAGAAAACTTACAGTTATTTAACTATAATTTATTAAAAACGGCATAGAGGGATTTGTTGTTAAATACTGAATTGTTTTTGTTGAAAAGAAAAATTAAAAAATTGTGTTGCTTCCGAAATAAGGAAATTTTTTCGAAATTCGGCAAGCAACAATATTTATATTAATCTCCTTGAGACACTGAGTCTACTATATTGACATCCTTGTGGTGTTATTTCACAAAATTTGCGGTATTGCTAGAAATATGCGAAAAATATTCAGAAAATTTATAATATCACAGCTATAATAATTTTTGTCCCATTGTACAAGTAAGAAGAAACTTCACAAAATTGATAAACTCTCTAATTGCATACGAAAGTATTATAAAAATTATATAATTTTTTTGCAAGCATTTCACTTATAATCATCGAAATTAAATTCTCAAATATTTGCTCATTTTACTATCATTGATAGGTTTAATTAACTGGTGACACAAGCTCTTCTAAGCAAGCTGTATCAACTTTATATGACTTATTTCATTTGCTACATTCTATTGATGTCAGAGGCATGTTTGGGTTCTAATAATAAGATCCGATAA
This sequence comes from Caerostris darwini, assembly GCA_021605075.1. Classification (NCBI taxonomy): domain Eukaryota; kingdom Metazoa; phylum Arthropoda; class Arachnida; order Araneae; family Araneidae; genus Caerostris; species Caerostris darwini. The sequence goes on from BPLQ01014798.1 coordinate 19,164, forward strand.
TATTTTATTTTCAAAACAACAAACATTTTTTATGTTTATCATTTTTAAGACGCTTTTTAAAACATTCAGTTAAAAAAAATTTTTGTGTAGTTTTTTTAGAATTCATATCCTTAAAAAGGATTTTAATATACAAAATAAAAATTATTTTTTTTTAATCATTGCAATATTTTATTATGTTCTGTTGCCTCACATTTTTAAATGATTGCAAAAAATGTTCCTGTGAGAACATCATTTATTTTTTTAATATTATTATTCTTAAATTAAGAATTTTTGTTTTTTTTTAAAATTACATAATTCAATCTAATAAATAAAACGAAACAAAAAAACTCCATAAATTAAACATACATTAATTATCTTTAACATTTTTTAAAACTGTAATTATTTCATTGTGGAAATTAAATTAAATCATTTAATTTTCTTTCAAATCAGGATATGTTGTAATTAAATACAAAAAAAAAATTATTAAAAAACATATATATTTCCATTTTAAAAATTAATTACACTTTTTACAAATAAAAAGTTTATTTATGTAGTTTCATTTTGTTGAAACAAAAAACATCAACAAAAAAAATCAAAGGACAAATAATAAAACTATCAACAAGCATACGAAAACAACACTACATGTAAAAAAAATTTTGAATTGAAATGTTATTCTTATTCTAAAAAAAGATTTAATTTCAACAAATGAATACGTAATTTTACAATAATAAATGCACATACATAAAAATAATGAAATAGATATTTTTGTTTATTTGGAAAATTACAAAAATTGCAGTTTATTTAAAATAATTAAAAAATAAGAATCAAAATTAACATTTAAAGAACATAGTATGTAATTTTATGTTAAAATAAAAAGTTGGTTTTTAATCGTTCATATTTTGAGCATTTGAATGAAGTGTTTTTATATTTTTTACCAAAAAAGTCAAATGTTAATTGGGATTAAAAAGAAGAAAATGTCTCATTTATTCAAATAACACAGACACTCAATTTAGGAAGATATTTTTCGAGTTATAGGTATAAAAGAACTTATTTGGTTAAATTTCGTTTTAGTTTAAATGTTGTGCAAATGAGTCCACTTATCTAAAGAGTTCTTTTCAACTTTTTGTTTACAGCGAAAACTTGTTTGTTAGATTGTTTTTGTTTTAGAATGAAAAATATTTTATTTCAATCAAACATTTTATTATTTTCATTACTCATCTTTTTTATATTTCTATAAAGTATAAAAGATAATTTTTTGGAATAAAAACTTTCTTTTAAAAAGTAAAAATCTATTGAAAAAAATTTTTAGTTTTTTTTAACTTGTTATGAAGAAAGATTGACAATACGTGTTTCCTTAAATTCAATAACACAAAATTAAAGAATAATATTTTTTTAAATATTCCGTTTATAAGATATTGTTGTATAGTTGTTTACTTCTATTTTTTTTTTTTAAATGAAGGTTTTCCTGGAATAAAAATATGTTTAAGACATTTTCTTTCCTTACAAAATTATTATGATGATAAACTGTCAATAATTCGACACAATGAATTTTTTTTTCTTTTAGTTAAAAAAGTGACTAAAATGAGAACAATACATTCATTCATTTTACTAAACATTTTGTTCCTGTAATTTTTCCTAATATATTTCTTTCCTTATGTATTTAATAAGCAATATGGCCAACGGCCGTACCATGCTGAATATACCGGTTCTCGTTAGATCACCGAAGTCAAGCATCATTGGGCGCGGTCAGTACTTGGGTGGGTGACCACCTGGGAACACTGCGTGCCGTTGGCAATTTTGGGACCTGAATGGCCGAGTGTCTAGCGCTCTGGCGCTCGGTGCCACAGGTTTCGGGTTCGAATCCCGGCGGTGCCATGGATGTTGGTAGTGGTTCGGAATCCACTTTAAGCCGTAGGTCCCGGTCTCCTATGACTGTAAGAGCGTCACGGAGCAAAAGTCAGGCTTCTACCTACGGGTGCTCCATCACAACAGAAGCTGCTTCCTTCCCCTTCAATCATGAGTCCATATGGGCTCGTGGGCTTGGACAGCCAAGTGGGATAAGAAACAACAACAACATAAGCAATTATAATTCCTAATATTATTTCCTAATATTCCTAATTCCTATTCCTACTCCTGATTTCCTAATTCCTATTCCTATTCCTAATTTCCTAATTCCTATTCCTATTCCTAATTTCCTAATTTCCTAATTCCTATTCCTATTCCTAATTTCCTATTTCCTATTTCCTATTTCCTATTCCTATTCCTAATTTCCTAATTCCTAATATTAAAAAGCAAATTTGTTGGTTTTTATTTACTTTGTTATTGCTGTTACCTATGGCTTTAATATAATTCAATCCCTACAAATATTTATTTATACTATTGTAATATTTAAGATTTTCTTTATATATTTTTTAATTTTTTGTATTATATATTTACTTATTTTTTTAAAAATTTTATATACATATATTTTAGATGTTTAACAACAATATGAAAGTATATCTTTGTGCTGATATGAAAGAATTAATTTTTAAGAAATTTATTTGTATCTTAGATGTGTAACGATAACATGAACGTTAGAACTTAAAGATAATTTTAATTTGTCAAGACATTGTTAATTAAGATATCATGATGTTGATTAATCATGATATTGTTTAATTTATCAAGACTCGTTGCTATCAAGACATATGTAAAAAACGCATATTTTTCATTTATCAAGACATTGTTATTTGAGACATTGTATCAAGAAGTTGTTTAATTTATCAAGACTCTTTTCTATCAAGACATATGTGAAAAAACAACATATTTTTCATTTCAAAAATTAATGCGTTGCCAAAACTACTATAAATGTGACTTTAATATATTTTACTTTTTTTTACCCATTATTAACGAGTTTCAGTGTTTTTTTAGTATTTCAATTTTAAATACGAAAAATACTGTTTATCAAAGCAAATCCTGCCAAATAAAAAACACGTGCATAAAAAACTATGTTAAATTATACAAAGTAGGATGGAGTGTACCTTCGCCGGAAACGTGCAAGATAAATCTTGAAACTGAATTGTCCTTTTGTTGGTCCTGAACAGAAGGAAAGAGGGGATAGGGCATCCCAAAAGGCACACTCGCTCAAAATTCATGTAATAAAATAAGAAGGCCCAGTGTACTGAGCGTTACCTGGAGAATCCTGGGTAACGTAACATCTACCCAATCAGAGCTATTCTAAAAGCTGAAGACCTCTCAGTTAAAAGTGCCCGGCATTGGAAAAACTTAATATTAACATGAAGCATTGTTTTCTAATTTAATGAATGTTTCATTACATTACCTTCTCAAAAATTATGAGACCTTTAACTATTAACTAATCAGTAATCTATATGATGCAGATGAATAGCATAATCATTTAGCAAGAATAAAATCCTACGAGAAGAGATAAAATAAACAACTCTCTAGTTCTTGCAACCTGCTGTCCAATTTGCTAGAGCTCTGGTCGTTGGTACTTCAGATTTGAATCTTGGCGGTGGCATGGGTGTTTGTTATAGGTTCGGAATCTACGTTAAACTGTAGGTAAACTAATTAGCGTTAATGTTAAATTAGTTAAGTAAGTATGCAAAAAATGACCGTAGAGTGACAAACCAAACCAAATCTCCATTTTTTTTTTTTTTTTTTTTTTTGCCAATTGAGTGTGGTGTTGACAAAAAAAAATATCGGTACTTTGGCGCAGAAAAATTAATTTATTTAGTATAATATTCATTTATTTATTTCCGTACAAAATATTTAAGAAAAAGTTTAAAAAAATGGCTTTCGAATAAAATGTAGTTTCCTCTTCAGTAAAATAAATATATCACTAATTTCACTATTTTTGTGTAATCGTATAATGTAATGAAAAATGAATAATATATTGTGTACGAAACTCTTTCATTTATGGTTAAGGCAAACTTATGGTTTCGTTATACGCTAAATTTTTAACAGAACTAGACTCGCAAGAAGATAAACAGATGTTAACTAAAATTAATGGATCGCAAAACAACTCGAACGTTTCAAAAGAGAATATGTACAATAATAGAAACAATTAAGTTATATCTTGAAAATGAAATTAAACGTAGACTGTAAGACGTTAACTATATTCTTTTCCAAGGAGCTATGTCCTCCTGTGTTTTGCAATTTCTACTTTTTTTTTTTTTAATTTTCCTTCTTAGAATTTATTTTTTTTGTTTTAATAATGCGTAAGTACTAAAATGCAACATCCTTTTTAAATAGTATAAAGTACCGTTAATATATACCATATGTCTACAGAAAATAATATCAATGAAAAACTATAGATATTTAACATATTTGTAGGAATTTCTTTAATCTTTATATATTACCTTTAGATTTTAAGAAATTAAATTTTTGAAATAATGTTATAAAATTTAAAATTAGTCCACATAATTATTTTGCTTATTTTACCTTAATAACTTTCACATATAGCAATCCGAAAAACTACGTTTAACGAAATTGAACGCAATTCTTTATAATAATCTTTCTGTTTAAAATGTTTTAAACTTCAAAGTAAGTAATGAAATATAAATTATTTTTGTATACATCTTAAAAATAACACGCAAATATTAGTTCGGAGGTATCATATATTTTAACAATAGTACAAATTAATTTTAGGGCCTGATGGTCGAGTGCCTAGCGTTCGGTGCCCCAGGTTTAGGGTTCGAGTCCCAGGGGGGCCATATATGTCTGTAATAATGCCATAATGTGTGTAGGGGATTCGGAATCCCCTAAAGACATTAGAGAGTTTTTGCATACCGTATTTTGTACATCCGTTATTTTTTTCTCCCTAGCGCGCATGTTCATAGGAAATTGCGCATGCGTATCTGTAATAATGTTTATGAGCATGCGCGCTAGGGAGAAAAAAATGCCGTATTTTTAAAAAACTATTACAGAATTAGGTATGCAAAATTAGGTATGCAGAAATTAGGTATGCAAAAAACTCTCTATTATGGCCGTATGTCCCTCTCTCATATGACTGTTGAGAGTAGGGCTGACAACCCTACCATGTAAAAAGAAAGAACTTCCTGTCTCAAATTCGGCCAGTAGGCAGACTGCCTTGGCCCACCATGGGATTGTTGCACCTATGATGATGATTATGATGATATTTATATATCTTTTTAAAAAAATGTTGTTTTTACCTTATTTTTATTTCTATTGTAGTGGTTCGGAATCCACTTTAAAACATAGGTCCAAGTCTCATTTTACTGTTGGGTGTAGAGCTGGCAACCCTACCCTGTAAAAAGAAAGCATCTACTGTCAAGAAACCTGCCAGCCAGTAGAAAGCCTTGGCCCACCATGGGGCTGTTGTACCATTGATGAGGGGTAATACGGACAATTTATTTTCATAGAAATTATTATTTAAATTCAATTTTAATTTTTTTATGCAACTTAATGTGAGTTATATTGCATAGCACACTATCCATTAAATCAGTAAATATGGCTTAAAATAAGATTTATAAAATTCATTATTAGTTTGTTTTTTTTTAAATGTGAAAAAAGGCATAAAATACGAAACATATCGCTTTGTTCCTTTTCTTGAAAAATGTATTGAATTTTGCTTTTAAGATTAAATTAGTTCAGAAAATATGAATTTAACGATATGAATTAAAAAAAAATATTCGAACTTACCATTGGCAAGTGTAAAAACGATTTAAAACGAATACATGTATTGATTTTCAATTTAAGAAATGTTTTTGTTAAGAAAAAAAGATGGGTAATCATTGTTAACAATATTGTTTTTTGGCAAATTTGAATTCATCTAAAGATTATTTTTATTTGGTTTATTAATTAAGAAAAATAAATAATTATGTTTCCCTTTCAAATTATACCTTCTATAATTTTGATTACTATTAAGAACATCGGATCATCTTAAAAATATTATTTAATGTAAATTTCAATTATCTGTAACGTAATTTTAAAAATTAAAAATTGGTAGTAAAATTAATTATTTTTAATTATGTAAGGTTTTATGGAATAACAGCAGCATTGATATTTTTTTGAACTTTTTGCAGTATAATGTTTTTGGTTATTCTAATATTATTTAATAATTTTATCTATTTTAAAATCAGAATATTTAATATTTGTTTTTTAATAATATTCCTTAATGCTAAGTATGTGGATTTTTTATTCGTATTTTCACATATAAAATTATTTATTTTATGTCGTTCTGAATTTAAACAATTATTTTTTAAAGTTAATGTATACATAAAGGATATTTCGAAAAATTAACGAATAAATAAAAAAAGTTTTAATATAAATATTTTTTTTAAATTTTCCAGATGAATACAATGGAAAAACAATCAATATAAATTTAGATACAAAAGTAATATGTATAGCTCTATTATAAAAGAATATATCTTTATGCATAAAAAAATTATAAATTTATTTATTCAAATTTTAAAAAAAATTGTTGAATTACATCAGGATGTACAAAGGAAATATATTCTAAGGTCTTTTGATGTCAATACTAAAGGGATCTTTACAATCTAAATAGAAAAAGTGATAATGAATATGTTAAAAGCATTCTTTTTTCAAAATGTATGTAATTTTTTTAGTATAAAATACAATATTTTTATTTAAAATATTTTAAACCTTTTGAAAATATTTGAAACAAAAAGGTTTTTTAAAACATTTTTTTTTTTTTACATTTATGCCTGATTTATCTTAACGCTTATTGTTAACCAATAAATTAATTTAATAAGAAAAATTGTTGTTAACTTAATAAATTTCTTCTTAATATAAAGCAGAACATGCATAAATTTAAAAAATAAAAACTATTCATTAGCTGAAATGATACTCGGAGAACGAAATATTATACAAGTACATAAAAATTACTTCTGCATTTTATTTTATTGAAATGTATTGCAATTTTGTATAGTTTTTTTTAAAAAATTTCTTACACATTTTGATGAAATTATTGTATCATCGAATATTGAAATGATATCTTAGTAATTTTAATAAAACATTAATACATCCCATTACCAGAAAAAAATTTATATATCCTATTAAAACTTTATAAAAAATATATTTATGCTTAATACATATTTTTATTTTTATCTATAAGAAAAAAAAAATTAATGCTAAAAGCGAAGCATTTTTAGCACATAGTTTCGAAATAGTTAGGGAAGCCTAGCATAGCTTTATAAATTTAAAATGTGTTTTCAAACCTATCGTACTTTTATAAAATTTATATCCAGATTTATTTCTTTTTTCAATGTGGAATTTTAGAATATGAATGCTGAATAAATAAAATAAAATCATCTCAGGCATTCACTAACCTTTAAATTCATATCCAAATAAGCTTTTAGTTGAAATGGAAATCACTGTATTTTTACTGTTTTGATATAAAATGCTTTACCCGAAATAAAAATATTTATTTAAATTCTCTGAGAATAGCATAACATATACAAAAGAAACAAATTTAAAATCAAAAATTGTAACGGACAGTTTATGGAAGATGTATAAATTCAAAATAACAAATTCCAATCCATTCTAAATATTTTTCATTTTATTAGAATCATGTACACAAAATACCAAATAATAAATTGCATCTATGGCTCCTTAAATACACCTAAAAATGTAAAAATGTTTTATAAATAATAAAACAGTCTGTTTTTTTTCAACCCATAATAAAAATTTTAAATTTATATTGAGGATATCTATGCATGGTATGAAATAGGCATATTTAGTTGTCGCAATAGTATGTACAACAGAGTCCTTCTTGAATGTAGATGCTATGATGAAGGAAGCTAGAATGGCAGTTATGCAACAAATTTCAAACGTAACATTGAATGCAGTATGGGTAGCATACGCCTACTGTACTGAATTAAAATAAGACAATCAAGTGGGGAGGGGGGTGGCAACTTCCCTTACTTCTCATTGCAGTAGACATTTCTCAGCTCATGGTCCATCACTAATCACGATGAGACTATCATGGTATAGTTCATATTCAATCTATAATTATTTCTACTTGTCAATGCACAAACTTTCGTAAATTTTATGAGTCTCATTATACATGATACCGAATATCTGCTATTAGGTTTGATTGAGAGGTTGTTCTCATTAGTACAAAACAGTATTGCATGTAATATACCCACAGTTCTGTTTGTCTGCTGTCAAATTTGAGTGATGGGTTGCTATTATATACTTGTCAAATGACATGCAATCCTCCCATCTTGGGAATGAAACGCCAAAACTCTTCTCGTGAGAAAAAAAAAATACTACAATGCCCATTCATGTAATAGATACAAAAGTTTTCAACTTCATTTTTTATTCTATTTCATCCAAGTGATTCAGCATCATTTTTTGAATTTCTAATCGGTACAAACACAATTAAACTAGACTAATCTAGTTCCTAGATATTCTACATGTCTTTAAAATGTACATAGCTACTTTTCGCAATTTTATTTTGAAGCTCTTAATATCCTATTACATATTTTCAGACTTTAAAAAAGATGAACTCCAAAACTAAATTTGCTGTTCTTAAATAAATTATATATTTATTAATTAACTTTATTAATCGATACATCAAAATTAGCATAATACGTCACAAGAATATTAATCTGAATTTAATTAACTAAGCCTGCCCTTTTTTTTTTTGCAAAACTTTTGAATGTTTATATTTGATGAAGCTCAGCGTACATGATAATGATAGAAAATAATTCATCTCGAGAATTTCATACATTCATTCGTGTTTATCTTTCTTTATTAGTTGGAGTTTTTTGGAATCATTCATCTCGGTTTACTGGCCTTATCGATGTCGGTGGGCTAGTAGTTGGTCGGGGATACGAGATTTTACCGCTAATCGAAAGAAATAGTTGGCGGAGATCCAAAAAACAGAAATGTTTAGTTTATTTTGGGGACTAATTTTCTTGGATGCGATAAATTACCATCAGCCAATATCCAATTACAAACAAGCGTAAAAAAATTTTAATGTTTCATGTATTAATTGTACTTTACAAATATTATGTTGAGAAATTTATTTTGAATTGAATTAATTGAGAAATTTGTTTATATATATATATATAGAAAGAGAGAGAGAGGTATATGTATAGAAGTCTGTTTGATTAAATGGTTCTAAAACAGTTTTTAAGGCAAATATTTAAATTTTTAACATATTCTCATTTTAAGGCAATACAACAATTCAAATACTATTTTAATTTTTTATGCTGTCCAAATAATCTTTCTATAAGCAATCAAACTATCCATTAGTTTTTCCATTTAACGTCTTCATTTGAAGGAAAATGCTTGCCTTTCAAAAAATTCCCTTTTTGTCGATTCAAATATTGTGTTTTATTAAGATAAGAAACTTACCTTTTCCACGGTAAAAAAAATTAAAAGATATTTGCTTTCTATGGCTGTTAAAAAAGTTCCATATTAAAGAGCATAAAATTTGACACGGATAGCATCATTTAAAGGTTTCTTATAACTGGTAACAAAAATATTTTTTTGGTTTGTGGTGGCACCTTGCGTCAGGTCACAGACTCATCAGACCACCTAACAGATAGATATTTGTGTTTAACATCGTTTTTCTTGTCTTACACTAATGAATCCAATGAACAGATCACCTATGGGTGATAAGGGAAGAACATTTATTCAGCGAGGACTTTTACGGGTAACTGCTCCTTGCCTGTGGTATAAATTAAAATCCCTCAAATATCCTAATTACCAATGCAAGGTAGTTAAACAATTGTCACAATTAGGGAAGGATATTTATTCAAAGATGACTTTTAAGGGTAACTGATCCTTACCTATCGTATGGAAGAAAATCCATCAAATCCATTATCAATGTGAGATAGCATTGTCACAAATGTCACAATCGTCCTCGAATCTCCTCATCATTGAAAGTAATGACTGCAACGGACCCTGCAGGGGAATTCGAACCTAAACTTTTATGAACACTTGTTGCACTTTTTACCGTTGGCTCATGAGTCGTACAGATAAATATATTTAAAACTGAAACTTTACAGTAATCTAAATATTATTTATTAAAAACCGCCTAGTGTGTTTTGTTGAATAAAACTTAATTGTTTTTTTTTAAACGAAATAATATCAAATTGTATTGTTTCAGAAATAAGGAAATTCGTTTCGAAATTCTACAAGCAAAAATTCCTGTCTATGTCCTGGGTTACGCTGTGTCTGTTATATTGACATGCTTCTGGCGGAACCCATTACGTCAGTGTGCTAGAATGTGAAATGAATAAGCATCTCATCTGTAAATATGTTTCATACAATACGTTTAATAATTTGCTCTTGTTGAGATAATAAATTTGGAATTAATTTGTTAGAAATACATGATTTAAATGTAAATTAGCTCCCTTAGATTAAAAAATCATAATGTATTAAAATCTTTCGAAATTAATTTTCGATATTCTTTGTTAAAATAAAAACATAGGCTTCAACAATTAGATTATTAAATTGAATTGTCAATTATTAAATTATCATTGAAAACTATAATCCTTAATAATTTCGGACTATATATGCTAATAATAATGGATTTATCATTTTTAAATTAAAATTTGACTGATTTCTACTTATAATTAGCTTTTCGAAAATGACTTTTTCATTTTGAAAATTAATATAGATAATAGGATTAACATAAATACCGAAATTCGATAAAAAAATATTTCAGTGAAAAGTATTGAAATCACTAAAAACGTTTTGGATAATATACAAAGGGGTATATGGGATAAAATTACCCATATTATCTATTTTAATAAAACCTTTCAAATATGCATGTGAAACTTTTAACATGTTTGGCGGAATTTATAACAAAACTTTTTTTTTTAATCTATTATCTCAATAGAAATACATTGTTAATAAAAATGCTTGTTTGTTTACAAGTTTTTTCCCCCTTTCATTACAATACAATTTTTATTTTTACATTGAATTATAAAAGTTTATGGCTACATAATTAATATATTTCTTAATTTTATGGAAATTTAGAAAAAAAATAAATATTTTGGTAATATAGTTATACATTTTTATTAAAGTTAATTTATTAATTACTAAAAATAAACATATTACCAAGTTAGAATAAAAAAGCATTTTAAATGGAAAAAGTATATTTTAAAATTAAACTATAATATACTAGAAAAAATGTTTTTGTTATATTAAAAAAAAATATTATCCTTTTACTATATGCTAACTATTATAAAATATTATAATCAGAAGCTCTAACAATAAACTATATTATTAAACTGGTGAATATATGTTTATATTTTTAAGTATTTAAAAACTTGTTATGAAAGGATTAAAGAGATTAAAATTATAGTTATAAATTTTAACAGAAAAATTAACTCCGGATTAAATGAATAGAAATTAAATTTTTACATGAACTATAATTGTAAAAAAATTCATATACTATGTTTAATATACCTTATGGGAATAAACATATTTGGGAATAAACATATGACTATTTGGGAATAAACATATGACTTTTAATTTTTCTAAATTTAATTATTTTAGAATTACTTTTGTTTGAACTTGAGAGAGAGGTTTAGCACAATTGTTTTTTAATTTGTAATTGAAAATTTAATATTATAAAAATATTACTTCATATATTATTTTATATAAACAGTTATTTGCAAATTAAGTTTCGAGGAACATTTTGAAATGACCTTAATTCTCTACAGTTATTTAATTTAACAATACAAAAATCAAAAAATAAATAAACGATAAATAAATTTTTCAAAATATAATATAATAATTCATTATTCTTGAATTCAAGTTATAGAATATTTAGTCAAAAGTAATTTTAGATGGCCGCGGGGCTATTTGGGAATAGGTATCCTTCGAGCTGATAATTCTCATATTTGTCACTATAAATCCATAACCCGGAAAGTAATATAATTGGGCTTGACAAGAATGGTTTTTGTTATACTTATAACAATTTATCAATCAAATGAGTTATAATATTTATCACAAACATACTCTCCATAAATCATTGACACAAAAGAGGATTCGTAAATGCCAATAATCTTTACAAAAAGATTTATATAAAATGCAAACAAATAGAAACGCAACGAAAACCCTGCTCTCCAACAATACATTTAAAGAAAAATATAAAAGTACATTACTTGCATTATTCAATATTTTTTTTTATCCATAAAATATATCGGTATTGTTTTGGAGTGCAGGGTTTTTCGTATCTTGACTATTTTCAATGTTGGATATTTTCATTGAAATCAGCAGTAATTTTTTTTTGTTTCTTTCACGAACTTTTTTATGCAGAGATAGGATTCACCCTGCATCCCCATAACGAACTATGACCTTGAACTGAAAATTAATAGATATTTCTTTTAAGGACGGGGTGACCCTTTAATTGAAATTTAGATTTGCACGTTATGCTTCCCCCCCCCCCTTCCCATTTTTACCTTGGGGGGGGGGGGGAGAAAAGAGTGTGAGAATCGAGTGGAAAGTAAGCCAAAGTTCCTAGAAGAGTTCGAGGTAATACGGAGTGTGCAAAGACCTTAAAACAAACTTACTTTTTAGAGAATCTTGCCAATATTTGTTATCTAATTGTGTTCTGTGTGTTATGTGTTGCAGTACTGTGCTTTGCAATTTTAATAAATATGGCAAATAAACATCGCATTTTTTAATTTGAGAAATAATTTAGTTTGTATCCATGGGCATAGCCGCTGTAACTTGGTTTTACATAATTTTTTTTTTCGAAATAATTGGGTAATTATTAAATAATTTAGTAAAAAAGTTAATTCAGAAGAAAAGTTAAATAACAATTGTTTTAAAGTGTCTTCAAGTGAAGCCAAATACAATTTTTTTCAAAGTGAAAAGGAGGTTTTTCAAGATTAGAAAAACATTTGGAATTCTATAGTTTTGTTTATTTATTTATTTTTAAGATCGCTGTTATGCATTTAGTTTTTACAATAAATTCCATATTTTATGGCTAGCCTGTATATCGGCTCAGTCGATTACAATTCTTTTTATATATTAATATTTTTATTCATATATTTTTATATTTATTACTTATTTAATCTTATATTTATTAATTAATATTTTTTTATTTTTTTAAATACTTAGCTGTTTATTTTTGAATTGTAAAGGTTATATTCATATATCTTTTAAAAGAAATGTTTCTTTGATTTTATTTTTATCTCTATTACCAAAATATACAAGAACATATTGAAAAACCATTTCTTCACACTTAATTCAATTT
>BPLQ01014799.1:0-253717 GCA_021605075.1 Caerostris darwini
TTTAAACACTTTGGCTATTAAGTCATCTTTTCCGAAATTCTAATCCCTTACAGAGTTACAGCAAATACTTTAAATTGTAGTTGTTTTATTTGAATTATCTTCTTTGAAGCTTTGATTTATTATAATATTACATTTCAATACTCTATATATCATCACAACTTAGAAGCTTGCTGTATTATATAATAAATATTTTAAACCCTCACCCGGTTGTTTAAAACAGATCAAAGCATCTATAATACTATATATTATAAAATGTTTTACTAAATTTTAAAAATAAGACTCTGGATAAAAAAGAAGTCAGTATATTTATGAGTAAACCAGATATATCCTTTTAAACAGTTTGGCAATTAAGTCATCTTTTCTGAAATTTAATCTCTTACAGAGTTGCAACAAATACTTTAAATTGTAGTTGTTTTACTTGAATTATTTTCTTTTTTGATTTATTATAATATTACATTTCAATACTCTATATATCACAACTTAGAAGAGTTGTATATATAATTGAACATATTATATTAATATTGTTGTATATATAATGAACATTTTAAACCCTCACCCGGTTGTTTAAAACACATCGAAGCTTCTATAATATAAAATGTCTACTAAACTTTAAAATAAGACTATGGATAATATACAATAAATACTTTATATTGTAATTGTTTTCTTTGAATTATCTTATTTCAAGTCTTGATTTATCATAACAATACTATACACACTGAAGTGACAAAAGTCATGGGATACCTCTTAATATCGTGTCGGCCCTCCTTTCGCCCGGCGAAGTGCAGCAACTCGACATGGCATGGACTCAACAAGTCGTTGGAAGTCTTCTGCAGGAATATTGAGCCATGCTGTCTCGATAGACGTCCATAATTGTGAAAGCGTTGATGGTGCAGGATTTTGGGCACGAACAGACCTCTCGAGGATGTCCCATAAATGCTCGATGGGATTCATGTCGGGCGATCTAGGTGGCCAGATCATTCGTTGGAATTGTCCAGAATGTTCTTCAAACCAATCGCGAACAGTTGTGGCCCGGTGACATGGTGCATTGTCATCCATAAAAATCCCATCATTGTTTGGGTACATGAAGTCCATGAATGGCTGCAAGTGATCTCCAAGTAGCTGAACATAAGAATTTCCAGTCAATGTTCGGTCCAGTCGCACCAGAGGACCAAGTCCATTCCATGAAAAACAGCCCACACCATTACGGAGCCACCACCAGCTTGAAACAGTGCCTTGCTGACAGTTTGGGTCCATGACTTCGTGGGGTCTGCGCACACCTCGAACCCTACCATCAGCTCTTACCAACTGAAATCGTGACTCATCGGACCAGGCCACGGTTTTCCATTCATCTAGGTCCAACCGATATGCTCACGTGCCCACGAGAGTCGCTGCAAGCGATGTCGTTCTGTCAGTAAAGGCACTCGGTCGATAGTAAAGAGTCGGTCTTCAGCTGGAATAGCCCAAGAAAGCCAAATTTCTCCGCACAGTTCTAACAGACAAGTCCCTTGTACGTCCCACATTGATTTCTACGGTTATTTGACGCAGTGTTGCTTGTCTGTTAGAATTTACGACTCTTTGCAGACGTCGCCGGTCTCGGTCGTTAAGTGCAGGCGGTCGACCACTGCGCTGTCCATGGTGGGATGTTATGCCTGAAATTTCATACTCTCGGCACACTCTTGACACAGTGGATCTGGGAATGTTGAATTCCCTAACGATTTCCGAAATGGCATGACCCATGCGTCTAGCTCCAACTACCATTCCGCGTTCAAAGTCTGTTAATTCCCGTCGTGCGGTCATCATCACGTCAAAACCTCTTCACATGAATAACTTGAACAGAAATGAAAGCTCTGCGAAAGCACTGCGCATTTATACCTGTTCTACGCGATGCTACTGCCATCTGAAAATTTGCATACTGCTATCCCATGACTTTTGTCACTTCAGTGTATATCATAACTGTATATTGCTGCATTATATCATGAATATTTTAAATCCTCTCTCGGTTGTTTGAACACATCAAAGCTTCTATAACATTATAAAATATTTACTAAACTTTAAAATAAAAATCAGAATAAAAAAGAAGTCTGTATATTTATGAGTAACATGATATATCTTTTCTAAACAGTTTGACTATTAAGTCATCTTTTCCAAAATTCAAATCCTTTACAGAGTTACAATAAATACATTAAATTGTATTTGTTATCTTTGAATTATCTTCTTTCAAGCCTTGGTTTGTCATAACTATATATATATTACAACTTACAAGTTTGATGTAGTATATCATGAATATTTTAAATCCTCTCCCAGTTGTTTGAATACATCAAAGCTTCTAAATATTATAAAATGTTTACTAAATTTTAAAAATAAGATTCAAGATAAAAACGAAGTCTGTTTATTTATGAGTAACATGATATATCCTTTCTAAACAGTTTGGCTATTAAGTCATCTTTTCTAAACTTTACAATCTGACATGACTAGATCTGACCTTCACCCTTACATCTCAACTTATTTCCTTCTGAGTTAGAAGTATCGTTGACATGTGATGTAAATCATTCTCTTGCATTTTTCAACGCCCTAGAGGAGAGATGGTAGTAAAAGTCTCGTTGACTGAAATGAGGCAATATCAGACTTATAAAACCTTTTTAATGCGAGTATTCAATGTTGAAATTAAAAATATTTTTTAGTTATTTTTTATTTATTGTTATTATTATATTTATTAATATTGTTTTTATATTTTGTCATTTATTATTTTTTTTTTTAGTTATTAGTTATTTATTGTTATTATTATGTTTATTATTATTGTTATTATTTTTTTAGTTATTTACTATTTATTTTTTTTAATTATTTACTATTTTTTTTTTAGTTATTTACTATTTATTTTTTTTAGTTATTAGTTATTTATTGGTATATTTATAAAATTCAGATACAATTGAAATAAATGAAGCCAAATACAAAACGAAATTGGGAGGGATAGGAATTGTTTCTAATTCCTCTAACTTTTCTATGTTATGATTGATGTTTCAATAACGACTTAATATAAAAAAGTTAAAAATTATTTTATTTAACTTAGTTAAAAATAAAAAAATGTTTTTTATAAATTAAAAGATGCAGAATGACTTAGCCTAATTAAAAATAATTGTAACCCTAAATAAATAGAAGTCGATCGTTTTTTTAAAAGTTATTAATAAATTTTAGAAATTTTTTTTTAAAAACTATTAATGAATTTTTAATTTTCGTTATTTCTTTTCCTTCAAATAAAGCATTCTTGAATTCCAGCATAAGCATTTTTTATTTTTTTAGATAAGCAAAAATAAAATTATTTAAAGTTGCAAATTATATAAAAATTTATATACTAACAGTGGGGCCTGAATGGCCGAGTGGCTAGCGCTCGGTACCACAGATTTCGGGTCGAGTCCCGGCGGTACCATGGATGTTTGTAGTGATTCGGAATCCACTTTAAACCGTAGGTCCCGGTCTAACACGATCGTAGAGAGTTACGAGGGTATTGTTACTTCGTGTCCGTAGCTTAGCTTTACAGAAAAAAATCTAACCCATTTTTGTCCCAACTATTAATTTTTTCAAAAACTTAAAAGAATTGTTTTGTTAAATTTTGTTTAAACCACATTTTTTTAAGTGGATTTTAATGTTTTTGCTAATCTCATACAATTTTGCAGAAAATAATATATTTGGTATAAAACAAAAAAACAAAAAAATTAAACTTTAAAAATTTTAATATTGAATATCAAGATAGCATGATACCATATTACCATGTTATCATGTTAATACCCTGTTAACATGTTAATACCATGTAACCATACCATAAATACCATGTTGAATAAAATTACTGAAAACACATTTCATTTCACTAATATTTCATATACGTATAACTTCGCAATCACAATTACGAATATTACTTGATTTATAGAACTACAGTTATTTACAGAACTACAGAATTTACTGGATATTGTTATCAGTAGAAGCTTTTTTCAACTTTTTCAACTCTAAACTGAGTAATTATATTAAAAAAATAATGGTTTAAAATAATTTTTTACGATCTATTTGAACACTTACAGAAAAAAAAATATCTAACTTCTTTTTGTCTCAACTACAAATTTCTAAAAAACTTAAATGAATTATTATATTAAAGCTTGTTTAAACCATAATTTTTTAAAAATGGATTTCAATGTTTTTATAAATCCCATACAATTTTGTAGAAAATAATATTGGTGTAAAACAAAAAAATTAAGCTTTAAATATTTCTAGAATTTTAAAAATTTTAATGTTGATGATACCAGGTTAATACCATGTTACAATACCATGAATACCATATGAAATAAAATTACTAAAACACATTTAATTCTTCACTAATACTTCATATACGTATAATTCGCAATCACAATTACGAATATTACTTGATTTACAGAATTACAGTTTTTGCTGAACATTGTTATCAGTAGAAGCTTATTTCAACTTTCTAAATTCAAAACAGAGCAATTATATTAAACAAATATTGGTTTTCAAGAATTTTTTACTATTCTTTTTGATACGATTTCGATTTTTTTCGATCTATTTAAACACTTACAAAAAAAAAAATCTATCTTTTTGTCCCAACTTTTAATTTCTAAAACTGAAATGAATTATTTTATTGAAGTTTCCTTAAACCACAATTTTTTTAAATGAATTTCAATATATTTACAAATCTCATACAATTTTGTAGAAAATAAAATTATTATAAAACAAAAACAAAAACAAAACAAAAAAATAAATAAATAAATTAAACTTAAAAAATTTCCTGAATTTTAACAAATTTTAATGAGAAAAAATCTAATTATGAATATCATGTTGAATAAAAGTACTTGAACACATTTCATTCCACACTAATATTTCATATAAGTATTAATCTCTTTCTTTCTTTCTTTCTAATCTTTCATATACGTAAACTCTTTTTGTTCCAACTATTAGTTTTTAAAGAAAACTTAAATGAATTATTTTATTAAAGTTTGTTTAAACCACAAATTTTTTAGAAAACGGATTTTAATGGTTTT
Organism: Caerostris darwini; assembly: GCA_021605075.1. NCBI lineage: Eukaryota > Metazoa > Arthropoda > Arachnida > Araneae > Araneidae > Caerostris > Caerostris darwini. The sequence continues at coordinate 5,043 of BPLQ01014799.1, forward strand.
ACAAATTTTATACCTTTTTTTTTCTTTCTTTCTGATGCAGCTGGCAAACACAGACAGCTTGGTCTTAGATGCCTTAAGGCAAGTGCTGCACAGACGTACTCACTTTGCATTACCCAGTGGGCGCGTGTAACATGAAGATAAGCCACGGACGCGGAGTAACAATGCCCCCGCAACGCTCTACGATCCTATTAGACCGGGAGCTACTTTTTAAAGTGGATTCCGAACCACTACAAACAACCATGGCACCGCCGGGACTCGAGCCCGAAACCTGTGGTACCGAGCGCCAGAGCGCTAGCCACTCGACCATTCAGGCTCACAAATTTTATACAATTTTGTAGAGAATAAAATATTTAGTTAAAAAAAAAAAATTAAACTTTATAATTGAACTTTCTCATTAAATTTGAATGAGAACAAAAATAATTATGAGTACCATGTTGAATAAAATTACTGAAACACATGCTATTCCTAACTAATATTTCATATATGTATAACTTGGCAATCACAATTACGAATATTACTTGATTTACAGCACTACTGTTTTTACTGAACATTGCTATCAATAGAAGCTTATTTCAACTTTTTAAACCCAAAACAGAATAATGATATTAAACAAATAATGGTTTAAAAAAAATTTTACTATCTACTTGTACACTTACAAAAAAAAATTTAATCTCTTTTTGTCCTAACTATTAATTTCTAAAAATACTAAATTAATTATTTTATTAAAGTTTGTTTAAACCACTATTTTTTAAAAATGGATTTTAATGTTTTTACTAAATTCATAAATTTTGTAGAAAATAAAATTGGTATAAAACAAAACAAAACAAAAAAATAAAAAATAAATAAAAAAATAAAAAATATATTAAACTTAAAAATTTCCTGAATTAAAAAAAAATTAATGAGAAAAAAATCTAATTATGAATATCGTGTTGAATAAAATTACTTGAACACATTTCATTCCTCACTAATATTTCACATACGTATAACTTCGCCACCACAATCACGAACATTACTTGATGAATGGTTTCAGCCAAAAAATAGCAAGACATGCAAGAAATTGAAAGGAAATTCTTTAAAGAAAACGACTACATCCTCTTACTGGATGCCAAATTGCTTTATTTCTGCCAGAAACGATCCCCTTAAATTCTGAAGAATATATGCATTAACACCCTGACCCACTTTTGTGACTTGACTCTCAATTTTAAGAGTAGTTAACTGAGGAATGCGCCCAAGTAGTCAAGCCATATTATATGTATAAAATAACCTGCAAGGCGCCCCTTGGTCGGTGGAACTTGGGGAAATCCGTGAAGCAAGGTGTTTAAGGATTTGGCCCGTTTTGGCCTCTCTCTTGACCTAAACATGTCACATTGAGGGTAGGGTTGGAAGAATGAGAAGCAAGAAATATTGAAGTCACTTTTGATCCAGCGTAACATAAATCATGGCCTTGTCACATAGAAGATCCCCCGGTAGCATGCTTGCCTCACATGTATCTTATATCTGAGGATATTTTTGAAGAATACACTATTACTACATAGGTCAACAGAGTTGCTGAAAGTGATGGATTAAGTGAGTTATTAAGATAAATTATAAAACTAAAGGAATGAAAAGAATTTGGAGTAAAGAATAAAACGTTAAAGATCCTATTAAAAGTCATTAAAAAAACTATTGTTTCGAGAAGATTCTGTGGTTGTTTTTAATTTGCTCAGTTTTGTTTTTGTAGTTTTATTTACTTGAAGATAAATTATCTAATCTTTTCTGTTAATATTTTTAATGATAGTGACATTATGTCATTCCCAATATTATAATAGTATATCGGATTTATCAGGTTATTCAGGCGCGCCTAATTTAAATATCTGGTGAATCTTTTTCGAATGTTTATTTTGCAATTTTAAAACGATACTTATTAATAATCGAACAAAAAAATCGATTTATTTTCTGGCTACTTTAAATTCCGTAATAGATTTTTCCAACCGTTACTGAAAATTCTTTTATGATAATGATCCGTTGGAGAAAAATATTAAAATTTTATCATTTACAATTTGTTATACTTATTTAAATGCGTACATCTTCTAAATTGGTAATTAGTATTGCGTGACCTCAAATTTATTATAACCAATTATATAGTTAAAAATATTTAGAAACGCACACATCATCTTTTTTTTTATAAATTTGTTTATTTAAAAGTTTGAGTGCTATATAAATAATAAGTGTTTATGTATATTTGATTCTGTTTTTGTTACGTTCGTGCAAAAATAAATAAATCATATGAGTAAAATAAAAAAGAATTCGAAATCTAATTTAGAATGCAGTTAATTAAGTCGAAAAGCAATTATTCCGAGTATAAACTAAGTTATCTAATAAATAAATGAATCCAAATGATCTAATAAACAAATGAACAGTTCGTTTAATGATTCTTACGGTTTATAAGATTTTAATTAGTTTTTAAAGTAGTTGTTTTTACAATACATTTTTAATCTATTCAAAATCTGTCAACAAAGTTTGGTTTGGTTTGTCGCTCTACGGTCATCTTGTGCACACGAGGGTTAAACAGACCGGGACCTACAGTTTAACGTATTGTCAACAAAGAGTATATTATATAAAACATAACCTATTTAATAGTATTTAATGTGTTATTATATATAAAGAATGGCAATTTCTTATAATGCAAACAGTTTAAAACTAGACTAAATGTACATGTACATTGTACTAAAATGTGCATTGTTCTATAAAACACGATAATACATTCCTTAAAATTAATTTTAAGACTGTGATTGTGAATTGTCTTGGACTCATAAGAAAACAGCCATTAAACTCAAAGACAATTACGTAGTGTTCTTAACACAAAATAAAAAATATCTTTTCTAAATGAGTTTTCAATCTGAAGGGTAATCTTAGGAAGTTAATAATTTTTTTCTCACATTTCATTTATTTTCTCTTCACGTTCCACACAGGAAAAGATTTCACCTGCTTGGTGTAATTGGGTTACGCTATTAAGACGTCGACATCTTAATATGAATCACCTACGCTTTTCTATTAGAACTTACTGACAAATGTGTTACAGAAAAGTCTAAGATGTTCAATCATAAGTTGATCAATACTTATTTGATAGTTCCATTTACCTTCAAAACGATAAAATCTATCATGATCGATCACAACTAATTAAAATCCTTTTCTGTCACGATATTAATAACTTACTTCATGAAAAAGTTAGAAAAGCACTTGTTGATACAATAATTGCTGACAATTCCTTTCATACCAACAATTTTAAGATCAAATGTTTGATTTGCGATACTATCCGAATAGCCGTTACTATTATATGCGATATTAAATAGCCGTTACTATTATATGCGATACTATCCGAATAGCCGGTATGTGATACTATCGACCAGCGATACTATCCGAACAGCCGTTATTATTTTAACTTTTTGAAGAATTGAGTGAACAAATTTTTTTCTTATTCCACTTGGTAGACAGCAACAGCTATATCAAATCCAAAACCTGTGTGATCTCATGGACGGAGGGAAAGGGGACAGCTTCTGTTGTGAAGGAGCACCCGTAGGTAGAAGTCTGACTTGGTTCCATGACGTTGAAGAAGGAAGGCAGTGTCTTTCGGAAGGAATTTTACAGGGAACTATCGCATTTGAGTATCTTATGGCAGAAAACCTGGAAAACTCCCAACAGGTAGTCCGACTAACTACTTTAAGATACTGAGCATCACAAACTCTATCGAGACTGCCCGTTTTTGAAACAGTGTCTATAACACAGTCGCCAGTGGATTGAACCTCTGTCCTAATGCACACCAGGGATGCACGTTGCCACTGAGCCACGAGTCGGACTGATCAAAACTAACACCTCAAACGCTGTTTTTAAACAAGTTCAGTGTCAAATGAGACATAAGTTTTAAAATTGAGTGAAATTTTTTGTATTATAGTCCGTACTAATATTTTGAAAATATGAAATCAGTTTTCCTTTTTTGTTTTGCAACTGATTTCAGACCATTGCCAAAAAGTTTAATATATTCTTTTAGTCATAATAATGCTTTTTAAAAAAATAAAATTAAATGTCTTTGCTTGTATTATACACTACTTTTATTCATTAATTAGATAAATTATCTGTAACTATAGAAATGAAGGGTACTAATATAAATAAGGAGCCTGTTGTAATGCAAAATAAGACTTGGATCTAGCTAGAATTGATGATTCTTCTTATAGTCGAATATTTCTTAATGATTAATACTACTACATAATTCTTCATGATTAATACTTGTCATACTTCTTCGGCGCAACAGCCCCATGGTGGGTCAAGGCTATCTGTCTACTGGCAGATTACGAGACAGGAGGTTTTCTTTTTACGGGGTAGAGTTGTCAGCACTACGTCTAACGTTCTACAGTCACAATAGACCGAGACCTACGGCTTAAAGTGTATTTCGAACCACTACAAACATCCATGGCTCAGCCGGGACACAAACCCGAAATCTGACATACTCGCCACTCGGCCATCAGGCCCTAAATCTCATACTGAAAATCTTAAATATAGTATACATTACAATGAGTGGGATTTTATTTATTTTTTAAAAATAAAAATAAATCAATTATGAGAAGTAAAATTACTATATACGATGCGTTTTAGATGTTTATAGTAAAATTATTATAAACGATGCCTTATGAGAAGTAAAATTACTATAATATTTTATGTCAACTAACAGAAAAACTAGAAATTAACTGTGAATTTTTTAAATCAAGAGGGAATAGTAATAAAAAAAAAGTGCTATTCTGTTATTATATTAAGTGACTTTTTACTACCATATTTCTTTTATTAAAATTAAATCATAGTCCTGAATAATTAAAAACATCGGTGGATAAAAAAAAAACCTCACCCAATGCAATAACATTTTCGCGCTGAATCCCTTCCTATATTCATGAGATCTTAGATTTAAGGTAAAGCCTGTTATTAAAGGTATAGTGTTGCAATATTCAAATTATGAGATAATGAGTTTCTAGAAATATTAAAATTATAGACATTTTAGATTAATGAAAATCAGATCTCTTCATTGCAAATTCGGAAAAATTAAAACCACTTCCTAAAACGAACCACTGTTCGAAACCACTTCCTATAATCAACCATGATTCGAACCACTTCCTATAAAGAACCACGGTTCGAATCACTTCCTATAATGACTCATGATTCGAATCACTTCCTATAAAGAACCGCGGTTCGAACCACTTCCTATAATGAACCATGATTCGAACCACTTACTATAAAGAACCACGGTTCGAACCTCTTTCTATAAAGAACCACGGTTCGAACCACTTCCTATAATGAACCATGATTCGAACCACTTCCTATAATGAACTATGATTCGAGCCACTTCCTATAATGAACCTTGATTTGAATCATTTCCTATAATGAACCATGATTCGAATCATTTCCTATAATGAACCATCATTCGAATCACTTCCTATAATGAAACATGATTCGAACCACTTCCTATAATAAACCATGATTCGAACCACTTCGTACTATATAAGGATGAATTCTTAGATCTAAGTAAAGCCTGTTATTAAAGGTATAGAGCTATAAATATTCAAACTATGAGATAATGAGTTTAGAGAAGTATTCAAGTTATATTTTATTATCAACTCTTCATTTGGAGTTATTTAATCTCTACATTGTAGATTCGGAAGAATTAGATACAAAATAAATCCGCATTCTAATCCGAATATTTTTACTGGAAATTTAAATATATGTAAAGACAATCTTTTCATTCAATGACTGTAAATTTGAACATTGTAAGATACTACACTGATTCATTAATTTTGTGTTAAGTATGTAAAAAACTCAGTAGGTCAGCAAAATTCAAATGATCTCCTTGCAGATTATTCAATTAGTACAGCTAAAATAGGACACTATATGGTTGCATATTTTTTAAAGACTTGGTCTTTAATTGATTTGCTTGTGATACCAAGGGTGGTAGATCATCAAAAAACGTCTCATTAGTAAAAAAACACCTGAAATTTTCTAAATTAATTCCATAATTTAGAGACTCATGTGGGGCGAAGCGAATAAATATCCTTTGCTTCAGAACTACGTCCGGTAATCAAACAGTGTTTCGTTCATATGCGTCTCACCAGGGAACCAACAATTACTTTTGGTTCTCAAATGGTACAGCCTGCAAGTGGGAAGAAATTGGTGTCATCTATGACTATAGAAAACTACTCAAATATATGTTTTTTAAGATTTAAGTTCTAAAGACAATCTTTAAAAAAATTAAAAGAAAATCCCCAATTTGCAATTTTAAAAGAACTTTATTGTTCAATAAACATATTTATAATAATATTTGTGCCACAGCTACAAAATCGAGGATATCATGCATGTTAAATAGAGTTTCGATACATTGAATATTATTTTACTATTTCAGTAATTCTTTCTTGTGTTATTGAAGTTTTAGCTGCACAGTAGATATTTAGAATACTGAAAATGTAACATAGTTTATGAATTTTGTCTAAAAAGTAAACAAATTTGATTTTTTGAAACATTTTTTTGAAATTAAATTCGTTTAATTTAACTAAACTTTTGTGCGATTATTTGATATGATGTCTTTTTATAATAGTAATTTTACTTTGGAGCGTTTTATTGAGTTGAGAATCAAATTGTCTTCGAACTTCTTCAGTGAAACTATTTGGTAAACGATTTAAAATTTTAGATACTAGTATGTCTTTCTATGCTAATGCTAAATAATCTTCTATGCTAAGTAATCATCCGATCTTTGTGACTTTAGATGCAAATACTATTAGCATTAGTATACGTTACGTAACGTTATAAGTTACGTTACATTACATATACAGGGGCCTGAATGGCTGAGTGGCTGGTGCTCGGTACCACAGGTTTCGGGTTCGAGTCCCGGCGGTGCCATGGTTATTTGTATTGGTTTGGAATCCACTTAAAAAAGTAGGTCCCGGTCTGATATGAGCGTTGCGGGGACATTGTTACTCCGCGTCCGTAGCTTATCTTCAAGTTACACGCGCCTCCTGGGTAATGCAAAGTGAGTACGTCTGCAGCGCTTGCCTTAAGGGATCCAAGACCAAGCTGTCTAAGTGTTTGCCAGCTGCATTAAAAAAAAAAAAAAAAACATTACATATACATTACGCTAGTTTAAAGTACAAATGTACAGCGAGAGTGATGTTGCTATGCTCCAGACTAACTTTTAATTAATTGAATTGGCAAAATTTAAAAAATATCGATTGCATTCCTTTTGGATTGCATTTTATGACAATGAATTTGAATAAAAGTATTAACATATCATGTGTGATAGCCCCTGTTTTTAGACAACGGGCGCTTGCGTTAAGTTTTATCTCAAGACATGTGCTATTAGGTAGGGATCTATTTCCACAATAGTGGGTTTTTAACAAAAGCTTATTGTTTCATAGATTAAACAATTTACATTTTGCCTTTAGAAGGGTAGGATTCTCGTATTACTATAATAATTATACATGAATAATAATATATTTAAAAAGTTATAGATTAATTTTTTATGTACATATTATTAATATGTTAAAATATTCTGTACATGAAAAATTTTAACATATTATTAATATACATAATATTTATATTTTTAGCTATATTTTAACACAATTCTTAAAATATTTCTCTTAATTTGTATTCTTTTTTTAGTTCTTTTAATTCAAATAAATTAATTTATTAGAAATATAATTTCATATTTCATTTTCATGTAGTCACTTATTAAACAATTGTTTAAAAATTCGAAATAAGTTAAAGGGATATTGAAATGCGCTTTTAAAACTTTTTCATTGTAATTCAAATATATTTGTGAATGAAAACGTTGATATTTCTCAATCACTAGGCTTTATTCAGATTGTTGGTAGGCATCTGCATTTTTAAATTAAAAATATGTTCTCACAAATTTGACAGCAATTCTTTAATTATCGTTTTTTTTCAAAAATTGTTTTCAAAAATGAAACGTGTTGAAGTGTCATTTTTTTTTTGTATGTAGCTCAATGGTGTTTTTAAATTAAATTAACACTTAATAAACAATACTTCTTCCAAAAGTTTTACAAAAGTATGTTTCTTTTTGGGGCCTGATGGCAGAGTGGCTAGCTCTCTGCTGTCCGGTGCCACAAGTTTCATAGATGTTTGATGTGATTGGAATCCACTTTAAATAGTAGGTCCCAGTCTAATATAACTGTAGAGCGTAGGGTTAACAACCCTACCTCCGTAAAAAAAACGCCTCCCGTCTCTCTCCAGTAGGCAGTACCGAAAACATCTTCAGTAGATAGACGGCCTTGGCTCAGCATATACTGTAGTGGCTATGAAGATTTGGTTTGTCGCTCTATGGTCCTTTTTTTGTACACTTTAGGCTAATTATATCTGAACCTATAGTTTAACGGGGATTCTGAACCCCCAACAAACATCTATTCCACCGCCAAGATTCGAACCTGAAGCACCTTAGGCTAGAGCTCTACCCAATTGGCCATCCGGCTATAAAGAAGATGCCTCTTTTTAATAAAGAAGAAAATATTTTTTTGATGAGAATTTTTATTATCTAATTGAAAATTCAAAAGAAAAATTCTCAACTATTATGAACTATTTGTGTCACAACAATTTTCATAATGAAGATTTGAAATATATATAAATGGCATGAAATACTACTTAAATCCCATCTAAAAGATAACTTGTTCCTCTAATAAATTTACAGAATATTAACAAAGTTTTTTATAGAAATAAAAAATAAACAAACCTAATATAGAATTAAATATTTAGTAAAAATTATAAAATTTTAAAATTTATCAACTCTTAGTCGAACACTTTTTTAATATACTAGTCTACTTCAGTAGAGCTCATCTTTCTGTTTACTAGAAAACTTCAGGAAGCCTATCTGTTTGAATCATTAGGCAGATCGATTTTCTACAAGATTGCTCAAAGCTAATAGAGCAGCAGGCGTAATAGGTAATTGGTGTCTAAATTAGAAAATTATTCACGGAGAAAGATTTCCGAAGTACCGTCTTCTGCTGTTAATTCAGTTCACAACTTTCATTAGAAAGAAATTTTGTTTACCTCCAACTTCAAGCTAATTAATGAGGACATCAGTTTTATTTTATCTTAAGTAAGCCTTTTGTTGCTTTTTATGTTGTTTGCTCTATAAACTATTCTAAAAAGATGAAAAACAACATTTTTATAATACTCTGAAAAAGCTAGATAAATATTGTTTTGTTAATTTAATATTAAGACATACTTAAGTGATAAATGAGTTAACTTAATGCCTTAACTTAACTTGATGAAGCGTAAATGACTTAAATGACAATATCAACCATGGAATAGTTTACGAATTTGTTTACCTCCGACTTCAAACTAATTAATGGTGACATCAGTTTTATTTTATCTAAGTAAGCCTCCAATTACTTCTAACCTGTAAACTGTTCTAAAAAAATAAAAACAATATTTTTATACAAATACTCTGAAAAAGTTAGATAGATATTGTTTTCTTAATTTAGTAATAAGACATACTTAAATGATAAATAACTTAAATGACTTAACTTAATGCCTTAACTTAACTTGATAAAACGTAAATGACTTAAATGACAATAGGAACCACGAAATAGTTTACGAATTTGTTTACTTACCAGCTTCATACTAATTAATGATTACATCAGTTTTATTTTATCTTAAGTAAGCCTATTATTGCTTTTTATGTTGTTTACTCTATAAACTGTTCTAAAAAGATAAAAACAACATTTTTATATAAATATTCTGAAAAAGCTAGATAAATATTGTTTTGTTAATTTCATAATAAGACAAATTTAAATGATAAATGAATTAAATGACTAAACTTAACTTGATAAAACGTAACGACTTAAATGACAATAAGAACCACGAAATATTTTGTTGCTTAAATAAGTTATAAGAGTTTTTATTATTTCTAATATTAGAAATTAAATAAGTTTTCAGGAAATCCCTAATTTATGTTCCTATCTCCACACTTTCATAGTAAGATTTTTTTTAAATTGAAAACAACTACATTAATAGCAACTTCAAAAAAATTGAGTTTGAAAAATTACTATTTTTAAATAAAGAAATAACAATGTTATATGTTATGAACAAAGAATATATTATGTTTATTAATAATAAAGCTTAATGTTTTCTAAAATATTAGACACAATGCATTTAATTTTCATTTTTAATTAAATTGTATATAATAAATACACATTTTTATTAAATTTTATACATTGTGCATAATTGTATATTAATTGTATTAAATTGTATATATAATAATTAATTGTATATTTTCCTTGTTTCAAAATTTTCGATAAAAAATCTTCGTTGAAACAATAGCTATAAATATTAAAAAAAAACAATCAAGTTAATGCTTTTTTAATATGCACTATTATGTGCCTTGCAATGTCTTTTTTATTACTTTTTACTTAATTTAATTATATTTTATTATTTTTTTGATGTTCCAATTTATTTTATTTTTATCACATCCAGTTTATTTTGAAAGAAAATAAGATATGTATTGAATAAGTGTTTTATTTTTTGTCCCGTAATTATTTTACCAACTTTTTTTTAAATCAGTTAAATGTTTATAGATTAAAAGTAAAAGAATTGATAAGATTAAAAAGTGTATTTTTTTAAATGTGGAATTAACAGAAATAAATGAAAAAAATACATGTTGTAATTTTGATTGCAATAAAAAATTTCTTAAAGATAAAATATTCCCTTATAAATCTGATATGACCCATTGTATCATATATTAAATGTTTAATAAAACAGAAAGATATGATTTTAATAATTCCTCTTAGATTGTAATTCCATGAAAGTTTCTGGGGGATTTATTTAGGACAGTAGACGAAAGTGTTGCAATACAAGCAAGATGCGAACGAAAATTCTGGTGTTTACAAGTCAAGAAACTAAACAACAGCAATAAGTGGTTTAATTGAAGCGTTTTAGGTCAACCAAACTCGCCAAATGCTCCACAAAAAACTAATTCTTTCTCCTTCACACATCCTTTACTGCTCCAGGATTTTGTAAAGACCTTTATGACCTGGTGCCGCCCGTGCTATTGGGTGGCAAGGTCAAATCGCAGAGCAGGTATGTCACTTCACAAAAGTATGACGTACGCCTGTTTTAGAAATGGACCTTCTTCGTTTGGGAGCGGTGGTGTCAAAAACAGGGTCAATCGTCAGCTTTATCTCAGTAGTAACTAATACATGGTTTTCATTGAAGATAGGGCGAAAAGATAAGAAACTTCACAAAACTTGATCTTAAATGGTTTCTTTAGTATTTCGTCAGTTTTTGAATTGAAAGCAAGGCCAAGGACTATGTAGGACAGGATTTATAAAGTAATAAGGACTGATAGGGGAGATTCAATGATCGAGGAAAGCATGTAGGGTCGAAATTCTCGGGAACGTTAAATTGAAAGGTCGTAAAATAAATTTAACCTTGAAAAAATAGCAAAGTAAGGAGAAAAAGTAAAAAAAAGTAAATGAAACAATGGATTGGACCTATTGCTCGTGACCTATTTTTTCCCCATTCTAATAATTTTATTTAACAATCTGACTCACGCTTTTTAACAGCTTAAATGAAAAAAATAAGGCATTGTTAGAGACTTTATGATTTAACTTCATAAAATTTCCACTAATTAAAAATAATTAGATTTTTTTAAATACCATAGTTAAAATGTTCACATTTTTAACTATATTACACAAACTAGTTACTGTCTAAGTTAGGCGTTAGATATAAAGATATTTTTTTCATGAATATTATTTCCTAACTACATTAGAAGCAAAATTCTAATAATATTTATTACATTTCATGAACTTTCTGAATTAAATAAAAAAATTTTGAAGGTAATTTTCATCAATGTCTAACATAATGTGTAGAATCCTTTTTATTTTAAAAAATAAACTTTGATTTAATTTTAAATCTGAATTCTTTTGATAACGTATTTAAAGCTATGTAAACAATTCACTTTCTCTTGAATAAATTATCAATTTTATACCGTTAAATATTTACATTCGTTTGGATGATGATACTGAATGTTAACATATTAATTGTGATGTACATAGTTGGAGCCAAGTTCTGAACTGTAAGTTCTTATTCTCATTCTGTAAGTTCTGATCCTGATTCTCTAGTTCTGATTCTGATTCTATATGTTCTGATATTGATTCTGTAAGTTCTGAACTGTAATTTCTGATTCTGCGTTCATAAAAAGTAATTTAGAACGTCGAAATTTTCTTTTGAATTATATTCAATACCTTTCGTATTTATCATTATTTTTTTTTTACTTAACTACTAAGAATAAATACTCATTTTCAAATATATACATTTGAAGATTACAGAATTTTATTATAAAATTACGATACACCTAAATGAAATAAAAACCTAAAAAATGATATTAAATTATGTTATTTTTTAATAAGAAAAATTTCATTTGAAAAATAATGAGAAATTTATTTTCTTTCCCCTTGAACTTTTCCTTTCTGAAAGATTTTGACAAAAATAACTTTAAATTTTCAGAATTTTGCACTTAAAAAACTGATATTTTCTAACAACCATGCTTTCTTAAATATTTCTTGTAAAGGATAAAAAAATGCTTATTGGATAACTGAATAGTTATATTTTAATGGGTGTTTTTATTGCTCTATAAACACAAACAGGAAACTATATACAGGCAACTATAAGAATTTCTAACATTTTTATTAATAATATATATTTGTGATAACTGGTTATCTTTCAAAATATTTTTCTGTTTAGATAGAGGTCATCAACAAACAGTTTCCCCAATTGTAACAATTGTGTATGATTTTTTATAAATAAATAATAATTGTTATTATTTAAAACTGTTTTAATCTATTCAACACTTTTAAAATGATAAATTACAAGTACAATAAAGTTACAAATAAGTCAGTTTGATTTTCAGTGAAAAATAATCTACAAAAACATAATCCTAACTAATTATACGTAAACAGATCATCTTTTCTTGAAATATTTAATCTTATTATCAGTTCAAAAATAATTTTTGGCTTTCATTTATTTTATAGAAGCACAGAAATTTATGATATTAAATTTGAATAAAAATTTGGATATTGTTTTAATATTATGTTTTGCAAGTAATGAGGTTTTGCATAATAGGTTAAAATATTTATAAAAACGTAATTTATATATCATGCAGAATTTCATTTAAAATTATTCTGACGTTCTTTTCTTTGAAAAATGAGATAGTAATATTTTAAAAATAATCTACAAAAAAAAAAAATGAAGTTGTCGTTTCTCCTTAATTACCATTTTGGGCAGTGAACTGGATTTTCTTTTATTCTTTACCTGAATAAAAAAAAATTAAGACAAAATAAACGTAACAAAATACTTTTTATTACATTCCTTTTACAAAAGGGTGTTACCAAAACACAGTTCTACTTATAATGTTTTCCAAACGAGAGGTATGATGATTCATCTGGCATGTTCTCCGAATTTACTTTTTTTGACACCAACTTCAATATTGTGGTAGAATTTTTACGTGGGATATGTTATATCTTTCCTAATTGTTTCACTGGGTCAACGGACCCGATTGGTCTGAGCACGAAGTAATAAAGTAGTAAGGTGTTCGCTGTGTCACTTTAGACACGTTTAATGCATTTAAACCACTTCAAGAAATCCACTCCGGGTCAAGTTGAAAATGGTTCTGTCGCGTTCTAGCATTGGAAACGCCTTTTTTTTCTTGTATCAATATGCAAGAAAAAAACAAATGAGATCCGGAATGTTATATTTGTTTCTATACTGGATTGAATTATATTACTACGGTATTTTACGAGAATAACATGAGGGATCAAGTTCTAAAAGTCCATACCTTTAAAAAGAGCACCCAAAAATAAATTGATATTGTCATTCTTCAGCAGTCATTTTAAACATCAATACTTTATGGGGCATTAGTAGCCTAAATATAATTCTTTTTTATTGATGATGCATGCAATAAATTATTGTTAGAAATAGGTTATGCCGGTGGTTCTCAAATTGTAGGGCCAACCTGAAGGCGGAGCGAATTTTTTCGAATGGATGAAAATTAATATATACAGAATCAATCAGAAAATTAATAGGAATTAAAAATGTAACACGTTTTTATTATAATGAATCACATAATTAATGAAGTTTTATTTTTTTCATAGCTCTAAAAAGTGTACACAAGAAACAATAGTTATTATTATTGAAATTATTCTGTAAATTGATATTGCCATTCTTCAGCAGTCATTTTAAGTATCCATATTTTCTGTGGTATTAGTAGCTTAAATATTTATTTTTCTTGATGATGCATATGATAAATAATGAAATGCACATGTATTCGCATTATTTAGAAATAGGTTATGTCGGTGGTTCTCAAATTGTAGGGCCCTCAAAGTGGAGCGAATTTTTTCGAATGGATGAAAATTAATATATACAGAATCAATCAGAAAATTAATAGGAATTAAAAATGTAACACGTTTTTATTATAATGAATCACATAATTAATGAAGTTTTATTTTTTTTCATAGCTCTAAAAAGTGTACACAAGAAACAATAGTTATTATTATTGAAATTATTCTGTAAATTGATATTGCCATTCTTCAGCAGTCATTTTAAGTATCCATATTTTCTGTGGTATTAGTAGCTTAAATATTTATTTTTATTGATGATGCATATGATAAATAATGAAATGCACATGTATTCGCATTATTTAGAAATAGGTTATGTCGGTGGTTCTCAAATTGTAGGGCCCTCAAGGCGGAGCGAATTTTTTCGAATGGATGAAAATTAATATATACAGAATCAATCAGAAAATTAATAGGAATTAAAAATGTAACACGTTTTTATTATAATGAATCACATAATTAATGAAGTTTTATTTTTTTTCATATCTCTAAAAAGTGTACACAAGAAAACAATAGTTATTATTAGTGAAATTATTCTGTAAATTGATATTGCCATTCTTCAGCAGTCATTTTAAGTATCCATATTTTCTGTGGTATTAGTAGCTTAAATATTTATTTTTATTGATGATGCATATGATAAATAATGAAATGCACATGTATTCGCATTATTTAGAAATAGGTTATGTCGGTGGTTCTCAAATTGTAGGGCCCTCAAGGCGGAGCGAATTATTTCGAATGGATGAAAATTAATATATACAGAATCAATCAGAAAATTAATAGGAATTAAAAATGTAACTCGTTTTTATTATAATGAATCATATAATCCATGAAGTTTTATTTTTTTTCATATCTCTAAAAAGTGTACACAAGAAAACAATAGTTATTATTAGTGAAATTATTCTGTAAATTGATATTGCCATTCTTCAGCAGTCATTTTAAGTATCCATATTTTCTGTGGTATTAGTAGCTTAAATATTTATTTTTATTGATGATGCATATGATAAATAATGAAATGCACATGTATTCGCATTATTTAGAAATAGGTTATGTCGGTGGTTCTCAAATTGTAGGGCCCTCAAGGCGGAGCGAATTTTTTCGGATGGATGAAAATTAATATATACAGAATCAATCAGAAAATTAATAGGAATTAAAAATGTAACTCGTTTTTATTATAATGAATCATATAATCCATGAAGTTTTATTTTTTTTCATATCTCTAAAAAGTGTACACAAGAAAACAATAGTTATTATTAGTGAAATTATTCTGTAAATTGATATTGTCATTCTTTAGCAGTCATTTTTCCATATTTTCTGTGGTATTTTTAAATATTTATTTTTATTGATGATGCATGTAATAAATTATGAAATATACATGTATTAGCATTATTTAGAAATAGATTATGTCGGTGGTTCTCAAATTGTAGGGCATCAAGGCGGACGAATTTTTCGAATGGATGAAAATTAATATATACAGAATCAATCAGAAAATTAATGAATTAAAAATGTAACACGTTTTTATTATAATGAATTACATAATTAATGAATTTTTATTTTTTTTGTATATATCTTTGAAAAGTAGACATAAGAAACAATAGATTGCTAAGTAGTAAAGCTGTTTTCTTCTTACAATAATATGTATCTAAAACTTAGCTTCATATTTATAAGCAAGAACATGTTTTGATCTTATTTATTATAAATAAATTTAAGGAATTGTCTTTGTTGAAGTATTGAATGTACTCTAGTAAGAAATTTCATATTTTAAGTAAAAGAAAATAATAAAAAAATCATTATTTCTTTCACAATAACTTACTTAAGTATGTCTGTAAATTGATTTTGTCATTTTTCAGTAGTAATTTTAAGCATCTATATTTTCTGGGATATTAGTAGCCTAAATATAATTTCTTTTTATTGAAGATGCATATGATAAATTATAAAATACAAGTGTATTCGCATTATTTAGAAATAGGTTATGTCGGTGGTTCCCAAATTGTAGGACCAACCCTCAAGGCGGGCGGATTATTTCAAATTGATGAAAATTAATAAATACAGAATCAATCGGAAAATCAATAGGATTTTAAAATGTAACATGTTCTTATTATAATTCACATAATTAATGAAGCTTTATTTTGATTATTATTCATATTTTATTTTGATATATTTGAAATTATAGTATTTTTTAGATATCGACAATTTTTTTTGTAGAAATACAAAAAGCGTCATGAGACAATTTATTATATTTAATCATCAATCCACGATCAATGGATATAGCTGTTAGTTCTTCTGTTAATGTTAAATCAAAATCACTTGAAGTTTCCACCAATGGGTTTTTTAACTAGTCTTATCGTTTAGTGTTAAGTGATAGAAAATAAGATCTATAAGTGACGAAAAATAAGAGCTATATTTATTTTTACGTGTGAACACATACTAGGATACCACAGGAAGCATCCTGAAATCTTCTAGGCGCAATAGTGTGCCCTGGCGGACCCTTTGTGAACCACTGTTCTAAGTAGTGGAATTATTTTTCATGCGGTGTTTAGCCCCTTTTTCAGCTTCAGTATGCATCGTGGAGATGTACGGGCATCAATCGAACACTTTTCTGAGTTTGATAGAGAAAAAATTATGGCCTAAAGATATTTTGAATAATCCTTCAGAGAAGAATCCTTCTCTGGTAGGGCGTTATTAAGCCCCATTAATGAGGATCTGCAGTTGATGGATGCCGGAGAGAAGGACGAGGACAATTGTAATCACACGTAAGAATAGGCGTATTGAGCGTATGGCAATGACGAATCGCATAGCAACATCAGAAAGCATAGCGCATGAAATAAGGTCTGTTGCACATTACTCTGTGTCGGCACATACCACTCGATGGCATTTTCAGCCAGGGAGATTTTAGCAAGGCTTCCATTGCTGTGATTACCTTTGATTTTAGACCACATGCGTTTGCATCTCAGTGGTGTGGTGAACGCCGGACTTGGGTATACAAATGACCTGGCATTGTCTTTTCAGAGGAATCACGATCTTTGCCTATAACACTACCATCGTAACCGAGTCTGGTAACATCGAGACGAGAAGGAGTGTAACCTTTTCATTGTGCATCGTTATACAGGTCCTTACCCTGAAAATATGGCATTTCGATGAGATTTTATTTTATTCTCGAAAGTTTCCACCATAATACGCATTGCTTGTGCAATGTACAGTAAGCGCTAAATTTCTGAAGTTTTGGAGACACTTGTTTTACCACTCTTTCAAGTCTTGCCTGCGGCTGCATTGCAACAGGACGATGAAGATCACACGTGTCATGCAATGTTCAATAATTCTTTTTAACACGTCTGGTCAATTATTGGCAAATGACTGGAGCAACATACACTCCGCGACCACGCCTCATCAACTTTAGCAACGTGTGAAAGCAACATGGCCTGATATATCTCAAGAACATATCCACAGCCTTTTTTCATTGAATGCCGAGGGCAGAAGCGTGAGTTATTGCTCATCGTGGCGGCTACACAAATTACTGATTACTTCATTATTTCTCAACTCAAAGAGTTTTTATTTTCAGAAAATAAAAAAAGAAAGAAAATGATTTTGAAGAAAAAAAAAAAAAATTACGGATTTATAAGTCACGAAGAAAAATGTATCAAAAGGTAAAAAAAGGACAAAATACTTTTTTTTTATCCATAAACGAAAAATGTTTTGAAAAGTCTTTATCTTAATAAAAAGAATGTAATTTTGTAATCTAACTGAGGTTATAGATTAGCGAATGTTAAGGAATCAAAGCAGCAGTATTTAAATAACATACACTGTATGGCTTATTTTGTACAAACGCATGCATTTTTAAAAATTATTGATTTCATTTAAAAAAATTAAATCTGTAAAAAAGCAATAACTATGATTTAAAATAAAAAAAATTTGCTACAATTGTCTGCATAAATTATTCTAATTTTTCCATGATTTTATATCTTCGTATTGTTTAAAAAATATTAAGATGAGGAGTTTAATGATAATTTGATGATGAATATTAAGATAAAACAGTGGTAAGCAATAAGTCTAACAAAATTTAAACCTGAAAGTCTGAAATTTGTTGTAAATGCATTTAGAATCTTCATCTTCTTCGTGGCCTGCTGGCCAATTGGCTAGTGGCCTGTCCTTTGGTACTACAGGCTTGAGGTTCAAATTCTAGCTATAGCATGGATGTTTATTAGTGGTTCGGAATCCATATTAAACTGTAGGTCCCGGTGAAATTAGCTTAACGTATGCACAAAATTACCGTAGAGAGACAAACTGAACCCAATATTATTTTTCTTCAATGGCGTAACAACCCTATGGTGGGCTAAAGCCAGTAACCGATATACTACTGTGTCCAAAAAGTAAGATCAGTTTTCATTTTGAAATTCCTGGGGCTTATGGAATTTCAATTTTTTCTTTTTTAGGTTGCTGGCACTGTCCTTGACATCTGAGTGAAATTTGACGTACGGCGATTTTTGAAATGTCTGAATTAATTGAGCAAAGGACTTACATTAAATTTTGTTTGCGGAAACGTATAGAATGTTGCAGAAGGCATTCGATGAGCATTCCTATATCGGAAAGAAATGTTTAGAAGTGGTATAAACAGTTCAAAGAAAGCAGAGAACGCGTTGAAGACGAAGAGCTCTGTGGTCGACCATCAACCTCAACCGACGAAATTCACGTCCAAAAAATTAAAGATTTGGTGTTTGCAAACCATCAAGTTACAATTAGAGACCTTGCTGATGATGTTGGAATTTCAAAAGGATCGGTCAATTTCATTTTGGGCCTCAAACGCGTAAAATCTCGATTGGTACCGAAAACATTGAATGCGCCAGCTCACAATGCATGGATTCTTCGTGACTTTTTCGCCAAAAATGAAACCCATATCGTTCCACAACCACCGCAATCACACCGTGCGACTTCTGGCTATTCCCTAAACTCAAAAGACCACTCCGGGGACACCGTTTTAGGTCGATTGAAGAGATTCAACGTGAATTGCCGCGCGCTTTGAATGCCATCCCTGCCGATGATTTTTTAGTATGCATTGAGGATTAGAAAAAAAGTTGGCATAAGTGCATTGTGTGCGGAGGGGATTACTTTGAAGGCGATGAAATAAATTTAGAAGAATAAATACAGAGTTTTTGAAAAAAAATATAATTGGGCACAGTAGTATACTGTCAGATATTTGGAATCTAACCTCTGAATATTCACAGAATTATTGATGAGGATATTTTAATTGATTAAAACTTTAGTTTGAATATTTAAATCATTTAAATAATACAGCAAAAAGGTGGAAGGAAATTGAATTTCTTGTTTGTAATTGGGTTGAAATGGAACTTAAAGGATGAGAAATAATAATATACATATTATTATGCATTTTTTGATTACTTACGGTTTGAGAGAAACCTGGAAATGAAATTAAGAGTATAATCGGATCTTTGAAATCCGGATTTTTAAAACGGAGGCTATCCTGTGAATCTTTTAACTGGACCGTGATTTTATAATCTTCTTTGAGAATTTGAATGGAATTGAAGATACCAGCAGTACACATATTATATTATATAACAGGTTTTTGAAAAAAAAAAATGAGACAATTCGCTTTATTTGATCTGAAATAAGAATGGCTCAAATATTACGAAACAAAAATTTTAATCTATCAAAAGAAGGTATTAAGCTTTTTTTCGATTTAATTACGAAACTAGAACACATATGAAGTCATGAAAAATATTTTCTAGGTTGCGTGGTTTCATGTAATGAATCATGATTCACCTAAAATTGTCCGAGATATTCAAGCTTCAATTTCAATATTTATTTGGCCATAGCTAATTGTTACCAGTTATTTGAAACCAAGTTATCTCCAGATAAAAAAAAATCAGAATGAATTCTTATTATTTTAGTATCAATGCTCAATTATTAGTTGCAGAAATATAAAGAATGAAAAGGAGATTCTTCTTAATTGCATTAAATTAAACGTTTTTTACTTTTTTAAAATTTAAAAATTCATTCTGTTGTTCCACTTTTGTTTTTAAAAAATATAATGAGCAGTAAGACATGAATTGAAAATGCAATCCTATGAGACAATCCTATCCTATGTTATAACAGTTCCTGGTTTTTTAATCGATATAAAATATTACAGTGTTATATTACCTTTTAATTTCAGTGAAAATATGATTTTATATAATATTATTAATAAATAAATATTACAGGCTAGTACAATATTTATTTATATAATATTATTAATATATAAATATTACAGGCTAGTAAAATATTTATTAACAATCTAATGTAATATATTTAATCTATTGCTTTGTAGTATCATTTTTGCAATTTAATTTCATGGTAAAATAATTTATTTCTTTTAGAATTATCAACTTAAAGTTAAAAGGATCTTATTTCCCGAAAAATTTGAATTTAATATGCCAGTTTGAATAAAATTTCGAAATTATTAAATTATTCATTAATTTATATCATATCACACAAAACAATTTTTTTCTCTTCAGGAAAATCTTTGCTTTTTTCTGGTTTTTTTTCTAGCTGGAAGTGTCAATTACTAACAATTGTAACAATTGTAACAAAAAACTTACAGATCACATTTTATGTTAGCTACCACTACACGTTTAAATGTTTTCCTTTTAAGTAGAAGATTGTTCTATAGTCAAACGTATTAATAATTATTTTTTAGGATTTTCAGAAACCTGGTCTCTGGTCAAGTTGAACTTATATTGGTCAAGTTCAAGCTTTTTTAGAATTTCGGTGGAGATATAGAGAGATTTAAAGCCCCTCTAAAAAGGGTATATAAATATCTTTCAGTCACATTAGTAGGATTAAAAACTCCAAACTTGAACTGAAGGGAAAAGATGGGAAGTCGATTAAAAGGTAGAAGGAATCTGACACGACTAATGATGCTAACCTCAACAAGATGATTCTAAAGTTGATCCTCCAGCACTGGCAAATATGGCTAAGTCTTTAAGTCACATGTATAGTCAAACATAATGACAATTTTGTGACTTTTATTTTAATCAAAGCCATGCCTTTATAGAGATTTGATAAAACTTTAGTTGGCCGTGTTAAATCATGTTCATGCTAACTTCGGTGGAGCCACAGAGTGATTTTAGGTCACTTTGAAAAAGCAAAAATATAAATATCTTTGAGTCATATTAGTATGATTAAGAACTCAAAACATGAATTAAACAAAAAAGATGGAAGTCGTGGTTGAAAAGTCGAGCAGGCAAACTGAGAAAATCTATGGTGTAACCCTCAATTAGATGGTTTTGAAACTTGATCCTCCAACATAGGCAAGTATGGCTAAATCTTTAAATCAAAAAGTCATAAATTATCAAATGAAACAGGCCTTAGAGATAAAATGTTTGAAAAACCCAAGTGCCAACATCTAAATGATAAAACTACACCGGTGAAAAGGTAGCTTTCATGGCTTTTCTACAAGCTTCTTCGAAGGGACAGATGGCGAAAAATAGTAACAACTGATGAAAGGTGTATATTTCTTTCAGATACAAGCCAAAAATCTTAAGTAAAGTACCTAAGTAGAGACCAAAGATGACAATTAAGTAATAACTAAAGTCAACAAAAGTCAATAACTTAATAATATAAAGTCAATAACTTAATTCCTTCAACTCCGGAAGCCCATTCAAAAAGTGATCATGATCTGGATAAGTATTTTTGCAAATGGAAACATTAAACCCCATTTCGTGTAACCAAGAGCTAAAATCAATCCAAAATACTACATTAAAAATGTATTTAAATCATGATGACGTTTTTCATCAAGACTCTGCACCTTCACATACTACTAAAAAAAGTTAGATGAAATTCTTCAACGAGGAAAAAGTACAATTCATAAATGTCGGTATATTTCATAAATATTCCTGAAATAAAATCCAAATAGTCCTAATGTTTAATAATGCGATTTTTTTTGTGAGAATGTTTAAAAAATTAACTAAACAAGAGGAAAGTTTCAACCCTAAGAGAGCTTTAAAAAGTTATTTCAGAAAAAGTGAAGAAATTCCTAAAGAAATGATACTAAGAGTATTGAAATCACGGCCAAAACAATGTTAAAAAATCTACGATACCATAATACAAAGAAAAAACATCGTTAATTTTTGCACTAGTATTAAGGATAAGAATGTATCAGAAGTTATCCCTAAAATTTTTTGTCACTTGCATGTTGATCATTTTAAAATTTAAAAAAATATTTAACCTTATTTAAAAAATATATATCTGAGAATTTTTTCTGTTCTTGCCGAAAAAAATGTTATTGGATTACAAACTATCAAATATGTAAAGAAGAAGAAGTTAAGAATCTTTTAATATTCTCTAAAATGATTGAATGAGTGTGTTAAATTTTAGGTTATCAAACATTTTGAACATTTATCTTCTCTATTTACGTTGGTATAAAAGTTACAAATCACCCACATGTTCTGATTCATTTAGAAAACTTTTATTCTATTGTCACTATTACCAGTATCCATCATTTTAAATCATGTACCTTCTATGCTAATTCGGAAATATATGCTTAACTTAAATCGTTTATCTTCAACCCAAGAAAAAAAAACTTGTCATGGTCAGAAAAAATGCAACATGTCTTCAAACTTGTATCTTTAACCCTTAGACCACCCAGTACAAAATTAGTTATGTGTGACTTCGTTTTTATGGCCGGATAAAGTTACCAGCTTCTGCGATTTTATCTTAGTCGAAAGACGCATTTTTCTCACATCAACAAGGTTATTACCACAGGTTGACTGCAAGTGGAACAACCTACACTACCACTGCTAGTGGGTCGTATACAATTTTAGAATTATTAATAGATTCTTTACCAATATTTCTGTAATTTTGTTCATGAACGTTTAAAAAAATCATTTTAATTTTTTGCATATGAATTTTGTAATTAGATTAGTATGATGTAACGACTGATAAATGAAGTTCTGTCAAATATTTTTTATAATAATAATATTTATACTTCACATACAGCTAATCATCTTTTAGAGCCATTGCAAAGAATACACTTTAAACCATAGGTTCCGGTCTAATAGGACTGTAAAGCGTTGGGTATAGGGCTGAGAACCTTACCCCGTAAACAGAAAACATCTCCTGTCTCGAAATCTTTCAGTAGCCAGACGGCCTTGGCTCACCATGGGGCAGTTGCTCCAATGAAGAAGAAGAAGAGTCACTACAATGAATCTATTTGCACGTTCTTTGGACTTCTTGACTACAGAAAACTTCTTTAGAACGCAGATAAAAGTCCTTCTTAAGAAAACATTTTCACTTAACTTTGACATATAACTCTACTGAATTTTAATGAAAATTTTCCTCCAAAAATAATTTTATGAAAATTCGTGTTTCAAGTTATAAGCTTGTTGAAATTTAATATAATATTAAATTTCCAACTCATATATACTCTAAATATCTTCCGAATTGATATTGGAAGCTCTCAACTTTAGATATGAATTTGCAATTGGAAGCACTCATGTCCTAATATCGATTCGGTATTGAGAACTCACAACTAGAACGATAAGCAAGTCGAACAGAAAGTTTCCGTACCTACGCTAAGGTGGGGTACCATAAAGCTGAAGGCTTTTTCATCCCTCAATAAGTTGGGTGAAAAGGGTGGAGGATGCAAATAATTCCACTTCCTAGATACCACTTCTGGGTGTATTTGCTCTACAATGGACAAACAAACAAATTTGTATTTAACGAAGCTCCTTGGCTACAAGATAGCCGCAAGCCTCTATCAGGGAAAAACATCAGATGAGGAGATAAATGCAGTGCATGAGATAGCAGCAAAGTAGAAAACAAAATTGTTCTTTGTGGTGACGATTTCTTTCTTGAGCATCGGTGATGCTGATGATTTTCATGGTGGCAGCCGCAGTCTGGAAAAACTTCAGACGAGGAAAAATATACAGTGTATGAAACAGCAAAGTAGAAAGAGGAAACTGTTCTTTATGTGGGCGATTCCTTTCTTGTGCTTTGATGATGTTGAGCTCTACAATAGAAATAGTATCTTCTAATGAAATAGACCAGAATCCTGAATTTTGAAGTGTATTCAAAATTGTTAAAAAAAGGTCATCATGACTGTATTAAGGAAATGGATGTATAACAAATAAAGAATTTTAATTTAATTTATATTTGGATTAAATAACACTTCAAAAAGGAAAATTAGAAAACGAAATTGGATTACAAGCTCTCAACTAGAAATATGATAAGCAAATCGAACAGAAAGTTTTCACCATAGGTTCGATGAAAAGGGTGAAGGATGCAATTCCCACTTCCCAGATACCACTTCTGGGTGTGTTTGCTCTACATTAGAAACAGTATCTACTAATGAAATAGACCAGAATCATGAATTTTGAAGTGGATTCTATTAAAAAACAGTCATCATGACTGTATTAAAAATTGGCTAAATAACAAATATAGAATTTTAATCTAATTTATATTTGGTTTAAGTAACACTTCAAAAAGGAAAAGTAGACTACCAAATTTGATTATCTTCAATTAAAAGAGAGATCAGTTTACAAAATGTAGTTTCCTTATGACATAAAGAATAAGGATTCTAACTGAATAACTCAACTAGCTCTCAACTAGAAATAAGCAATTCGAACAGAAGGTTTCCGTACCTACTCCAAGGTGGGGCATCATAAATCTGAAGGTTCTACATTCCTCCATATGAAAAGGGTGGAGGATACAATTCCCACTTTCCAAATACCGCTTCTGGGTGTGTTTGCTCTACATTAGAAACAGTATCTACTAATGAAATAGACCAGAATCATGAATTTTGAAGTGGATTCTATTAAAAAACAGTCATCATGACTGTATTAAAAATTGGCTAAATAACAAATATAGAATTTTAATCTAATTTATATTTGGTTTAAGTAACACTTCAAAAAGGAAAAGTAGACTACCAAATTTGATTATCTTCAATTAAAAGAGAGATCAGTTTACAAAATGTAGTTTCCTTATGACATAACAGAATAAGCTAGCGAATTCTAACTGAATAACTCAACTAGCTCTCAACTAGAAATATGATAAGCAAATCGAACAGAAAGTTTTCTTACCTACGCCAAGGTGGGGCACCATAAATCTGAAGGCTTCTACATTCCTCCGTAGGTTCGATGAAAAGGGTGGAGGATACAATTCCCACTTCCCAGATACCACTTCTGGGTGTGTTTGCTCTACATTAGAAACAGTATCTACTAATGAAATAGACCAGAATCATGAATTTTGAAGTGGATTCTATTAAAAAACAGTCATCATGACTGTATTAAAAATTGGCTAAATAACAAATATAGAATTTTAATCTAATTTATATTTGGTTTAAGTAACACTTCAAAAAGGAAAAGTAGACTACCAAATTTGATTATCTTCAATTAAAAGAGAGATCAGTTTACAAAATGTAGTTTCCTTATGACATAACAGAATAAGCTAGCGAATTCTAACTGAATAACTCAACTAGCTCTCAACTAGAAATAAGCAATTCGAACAGAAGGTTTCCGTACCTACTCCAAGGTGGGGCATCATAAATCTGAAGGTTCTACATTCCTCCATAGGTTCGATGAAAAGGGTGGAGGATACAATTCCCACTTTCCAAATACCGCTTCTGGGTGTGTTTGCTCTACATTAGAAACAGTATCTACTAATGAAATAGACCAGAATCATGAATTTTGAAGTGGATTCTATTAAAAAACAGTCATCATGACTGTATTAAAAATTGGCTAAATAACAAATATAGAATTTTAATCTAATTTATATTTGGTTTAAGTAACACTTCAAAAAGGAAAAGTAGACTACCAAATTTGATTATCTTCAATTAAAAGAGAGATCAGTTTACAAAATGTAGTTTCCTTATGACATAACAGAATAAGCTAGCGAATTCTAACTGAATAACTCAACTAGCTCTCTTCTAGAAATAAGCAATTCGAACAGAAAGTTTCCGTACCCACTCCAAGGTGGGGCATCATAAATCTGAAGGTTCTACATTCCTCCATAGGTTCGATGAAAAGGGTGGAGGATACAATTCCCACTTTCCAAATACCGCTTCTGGGTGTGTTTGCTCTACATTAGAAACAGTATCTACTAATGAAATAGACCAGAATCATGAATTTTGAAGTGGATTCAAAATTGTTTAAAAAAAGTCATCTTGACTGTGTTAAGAAATTGGATATATAACAAATAAATATTTTTAATCTAATTTATATTTGGTTTAAGTATCACTTCAAAAAGGAAAAGTAGAATACGAAATTTGATTCTCTTTAATTAAAATAGAGATCATTTTTCAACAAGTAGTCTCCTTATGACATAACAGAATAAAAATGAAGCCTTAATTATTCAGGTTGTGTAAACATGATCTCAGACAATCTAATATCGACTTTTGCAAACCACATAACTGACGTTGAACCATTCAGGTTATCTTTTAAACAATAATAATTTAAAAGATATTGAATTGCTTTGTTATTTGTGCTTTATATTACATTGTTTGCTTTATGAATCTCAATTCGCTTTATGTTTAAGCATCATAATGCAAATTAAGTATTATAAGTAAATAATTCCCCCATTGCTAATATTGTAATGGGATCTTTTCTATGTTTTGATCTCACCCGAGTAAGAAAGTTCGTCTTTTTTTCTTTGCAAGTTTGTTTAATTTTTTTTTTTTTTTAAATGAAGTATATTTTTTTACCTAATCATCCTTTTTAAGAAAACTTAAGTTTCATAACTTGAAATCGTAAAGATTCGAAAATTTAAAATTCTTCATTTAGTTATTCATTAATTTTCTGTACATTTATTTAATTTTTGTTTTAAGATTGCAACAAAAATTCTATTCTTTGTGACACAATTGAATAAAATTGATGGAAAAAATATACGATATTGATAATAAAAATAGAGGCTAGAAGATAATAAAATTCCAATTCTACTTATAACGTTATAAATTCAAATGTAAGTTTATAAATAAATAACCTTGTAGTTATGTACGAAATATAATTGCGTATACATATGAACAGCATTCTTAATTATCAAAAAGTATATTAAAATATATCATTAAAATAAAAATATTATTATTAATTAAAATATTATTTTATTAAAATATATCCTTATTATTAAAATATAAATCATTTTTCACCTTATTTATTATATGTTTTTGAAACGAAACTGAATAAAGAAAAATCTGAGTCAAAGACTTCAACGAACTTATATTTCTAGTTATACTGTATAACCGTGCTTCCTCCTACACATTGAACAACTTGTGGTGCTCAGAAGAAATGGTCAGTTGGCCTCGAGACTCTCACCAGAAGAGGAAGTACAGCGCACCTACGCTCCCGCTGAGAAACATTTAGTTTATAGTATCACATTCTGAGAGGAAATATGTTTAACTCATCCCGGCCCATTAGTTAGCCTACAGACTCTCACCCGGAGAGGAATTAGCGGACCCTGAGCGTAGTCGAATTTCGGGGTTTCGACTTAGAAGTGGAGTCCTTCCACGAATATAAAATCATCTGTTTTTAAATGAGTTAAATATTATATGTCTCTAATTGTATGGTGTTTGTGCATGTGTAAATAAAGCAGTAAGTTCTCCAACCAGTGCTTCAAGTATCTCAACCCAACCATTTCCAGTAACAATCTGGTTGCTCAACCTGCACATTACAACACTATTTAGTCTCTTTGATAGTAACTTTTAATAATAAACCCTAAATTAATGTCCATCTCAAAATATTAGGTTGGGGAAAAAGAAATCCATTATTTTTATATGAACTTCAGGACTTTATTTAACATGCTTCGGATTGTCCGATTTGGGTCAAATATGCACCGTTTTGTTGTATGATTTGTTGCCATTTTAAAGGTAACTTCATAATGCCTCTCTCATAGAGGTCCTGGTCTCTATTTGCAAAAAACTCTAGTAGTCGATTTTCACAATCTTCCCTAGATGCCAATTTTTTATCATTAAGGAAATTTTGCAATGCAAGAAAAAGATGATAATCGCTTGGTGCCAAGTCCGGACTGTATGGCGGGTGCATTAAAATTTCCCAACCAAGCTCCCGAAGTTTCTGGCGAGTCACTGTAGATGTGTGTGTGGCCTAGCGTTGTCCTGGTGGAACACGACACCTCTCCTGTTGGCCAATTCTGGCCGTTTCTGATCAATCGCTATCTTCAAACGGTCCAGTTGTTGACAGTAGAGATCAGAATTTAGCGTTTGGCCATATGGAAGCAACTCATAATAAATAATCCCCTTCCAGTCCCACCAAATGCATAACAGAACCTTCCTGGCCATTAGTCCTGGTTTGGCCACCGTTTGAGGTGCTTCACCGCTCTTTGACCAAGATCGTTTTCGCACAGGGTTATCGTATGTGATCCATTTCTCATCTCCAGTCACCAACCGTTTAAGAAATGGGTCTATCTCATTCCGTTTGGCCAAGACTTCGCAGATGGAAATTCGATCCATCATGTTTTTTTCTGTTAATTGGTGTGGCACCCTAACATCGAGCTTCTTTTTGAATCCAGCTTTGTGTAAATGGTTTAAAACTGTTTTATGGTCGATTTTTAGCTCCTAGGCGATGTTACGACTGCTAACATACCGGTCAACTTCGATCATTTCTCCGATTTTATCGACATTTCCGACGACCGGCCTACCTGTGCGAGGTGCATCTTTAACATCAAAAATTCCTGAACGGAATCTACGAAACCAAAATTGCACATAATTGGCTGTTACAGTATCGGAACCATAAACACCATTCACAATTTTAGCCGCCTGGCTTGCATTTTCGCCTTTGTCAAAGAAAAACTGTAAAATGTACTTAATTTTCTCTTTGTTCACTTCCATTTTTAACACCCTGTAACTCCCAACTGAATGGACCAAACAAAAAACAGAAAAAGAATTATTTTAGTACGAAGTGCCACCTTTCTAACGAGCATAAATCTGAAATTTTTTAATTGATACTTTATGTGATATCGATCACTACAGCCATCTATCGAAAAAATAATGGATTTCTTTTTCCCCAACCTAATATAATCCTTAAATTAAAAATTAAAAAAAAAAATATCATTGTTAATTTTATTTAAATAATGTTTATTATGTTTAATTTTAAACAATATTAAACTTGCGAGAAACTAAACTAATTAGAGTGCAAAATAAATAAATAAATCTTTTTTTCTTAGTAGTTAAATTATTTAACTGAATTTCTATGAGATATGACAAGGATAATTCTAATATGCGTATTCAGAATTTTGTATTTTATATATTATTTTTATTCTGACAGCTAATGATGAATGACGTCTTTGTTCCAGAGTTTTGTTTCTCAATAAATATACATGTAATTAAATGAATTTTCAACAATAGCCTTGTTACTAGTAATACATAGTAAAAGATTATCATTTTTGAAAGGAGTGATACAATTTTTTTTATTTAGATTTGTCTATTATCACACTGGATGGTTGACTTTATTCCGTAAGCAAATAAGATGACAGGAGGTCAACGGCATATTTTAGAACAATAACAACTTACTTTACTTGATATTCTAAGCCAAATTTTTTTTTTGTTACCCAGGGATTGATGAGATATTATTTTCAGTCAGACATCTTATATCCAAAAGCTCATGAATATTAAGATTACATAAGAAAGTCGGACGTATTTTAAATAAAAAAAGAACTTTTTTTTAACAGAGGAAAGTATTTTCAAAGTAGTATTTGCAAGGATGTTTTGGACGCTCTTAACTGTTAGGGATATCTGTAGGAAAATTATTTTCATTGATATACAGTCTGAGTAAAAACTTTAAGGCCAGTAAAAATTTTTGAGAAAATGTAAAATGAAATAAAAGGGATTCAAATAATATTAATTATTAAAGTTCATTGATAAGAAAGAAATGCTATAAACATAATTTGTAAACACATAATTATGAGAAACATGTGGTTATTTACAAAGTTTGTATTTCTGCCTGAGTAAAAACTTTAAGGCCACCAGTCATTTTTTAAAAATAAATATAACATAATCGTGTAATTACCATTGCAACTACTAGCTTGTGACAACGCTGCAATTTTCATATTTGTCATACGTTTCTTCGAAGTATTGGTGAACTTTGTGAAGATGGCGAAGGGTGATTTAATTAACTGATCGTGAAAGAGGACAGATCGAAGCTTGGCCTTCAACAGGAATGAGTAGTCGCGCTATTGCGATAAAGATAGGAAGATCAAAGACTGTAGTCAACAATTTTTTAAAATTGAAAGACAATTATGGTAATAAGAATACTGGGGGAAGACCTAAAGCTTTGTCCTCGCGTGATGAAAGAAGAGTTTGCCAACTTGCATCTACTGGAAAGTACTCAACCAGGAAACTGATTCCGACGACAGGTTTAAAAGTTTGTCAAAAAACGATTTATAACACAATTAGAAGGTCTGAAAGGTACACTTATACAGCAAAATTGACTAAGCCTCAGTTACTGCAGAGACACAAAATAGAGCGTTTGAACTTTGGCCAGAAAGTCATGGCCTGGGACAACCAATGGATAGAAATTATTTTTTCTGACGAAAAAAAATGGAATTTGGATGAACCAGACGGCTGGAATTTCTACTGGCATGATATAAGAAATGAAAAAGAAATATTCTCCAAGCGCCAATTACGTGGAGGGTCTGTCATGACTTGGGGCTGTTTTTCTTACAATGGTGTGGGCTCAATTGCATTCCTTTCAGGTAGAATGAATTCACAAGGATATCAAAATGTCCTAACAAATCATCTTTTGCCAAATGCTGAATGTCTTGCTGGAGAAAATTGGAAATATCAGCAAGACAATGCACCGATCCATTCGAGTAACAGCACAAAAAATTGGTTCCAAGTCGACAATGTTGAAACTGCGAAATGGCCAGCTAGATCACCTGATCTCAACCCATTCGAGAACCTTTGGGCTGACTTAGCAAGAAGAGTTTATTCAAATGAGAGACATTTTACATCAACAACAGAGCTGAAGTCTACTATCGAAGATGAGTGGTATAAAACCGACCCCACCCTTTGTCAAAAACTCGTTTCATCCATGAAAACAAGAATATTTGAAGTAATTCGAAGTAATGGCTCCTACACAACCTTCTAAGAATTTGTAATTTTTTTCTTGTATGTTATTTTCTATGTTGGCCTTAAAGTTTTTACTCAGGCTCAAATATTCATCTGTGTGTTCTGTAATATTTTCTAATAATAAAATATTTGCAAATTAATTTTTCTACTTTTTTTACTTTTATTTAAGCTCAATAATTATCAATCAAATGTTATTTTAATTCCTCAGTTTAAATGTTCACATTTTCTCAAAAATGTCTACTGGCCTTAAAGTTTTTACTCAGACTGTATGACAATGGTTGTCAAACATTTTATCTTCGGGCTTTTCTTAACATCATGGAATATTCTGAAACCCTAAACTTTTTTTCCTTATCAAATTTCATGATAATTTTTTGTTATGTTCGATTTATTTTTTATTGGCAATATCTGAATAGTAGAATATTTTATTCAGAATAAAAGTGTTCACAATATTAGATGTCCGACTCGGGTGCGCCGCTTGTAAGCATTAGGGTTGAGGTTCAATCCGCAGGTAACTTGGTTGTAGACACTATTTCAAAAATTGAGAGAACTCGATGGCGTTTGTGATGTTCAGCACCTTTTCTCGCTGGTCAGTGGGAGTTCTCTGGTTTTTCTCCCATACGATACTCATATGCGGTAGTTACCCCTATAAGTCCTTCCAGAAGGCCCTTCGCCAAGTCTGACTTCTACCTACGGACGCTGCATCGCAACAGAAGCTGGCCTTCTATCGATGAGTAGACTACTCTTGGGGTGTCCGTTCTGCGCTGCTGGATACTGAGAATTAACACAACAATATATATATATATATAATATTCTAATGCAACTGGCAAACATGTAGACAGCTGTCTTGGATGCCTTAAGGCAAGCGCTGCACAGACGTTACTCACTTTCCATTACCTAGGGGGGCGCATGTAACTTGAAGATAAGAAACGGACGCGGAGTAACAATGCCCCCGCAACTCTCTACGATTCTATTTGACCAGGACCTACGGTTTAAAGTGGATTCTGAACCACTACAAACATCCATGGTACCGCCGGGACTCGAACCCGAAACCTGAGCGC
The DNA here is from genome assembly GCA_021605075.1 of Caerostris darwini. Lineage (NCBI taxonomy): Eukaryota > Metazoa > Arthropoda > Arachnida > Araneae > Araneidae > Caerostris > Caerostris darwini. The sequence goes on from BPLQ01014799.1 coordinate 37,574, forward strand.
CGGAGCGCTAGCCACTCGACCACTCAGGCCCTCACAACTCAACAATATTAGATGGCAAATTTTTTTTTCATTGAACCGAAGTGATAGATAACTAAATAATAATTCAATTTTTACTTCAAAAATATTTAAATATCATAGACCCTCAATACATTAGGTGGCGTGATTTTAAGAATCTGTTTTCTAACTATAATTTATCAGAGAAAAATTTATCTGGGCCTAGCTGGTTTTGATAAAAACTAAATCAAGAAAAATGTGAAAGTAACCCTAGTCATTAATGTTTCCAGATTTCAAATCTAGAATAACTCTCCAGTCAGAAAGTAATTATTTGGAAATTCATGATAACTGAAACTTTTAGATATAAAAAAGTCATTCCCTATAATTATTTGTCAATTTTCTGTTTGCCTCAAGTGATTTAATTTATTAGTATATAAATCACCCTTTTCAAACTATTTGCGCCCTTATTGGCGGTTGCAATTAAATTTGAGAACAATTACTATATGGCATGTAATTCTGTCAAGTTTCTTTTGTTTCAAGTAGTATAGAAAATTATAAAAATACAAAAATATTTTTACAAATTACAAAAAATGAAATAAATAAATTGTTCACATTATTTTAATATTCAAAATGATGATTTCCGTCAATTCTCCACATTTACGATTCACTCAACTTAATGTGTCTATAATGCACTGAGTAGACCAACTACTATACCAGCATGCAAAACTTAAGAAACCATATAATTTTTTTAGCAATAGTATAGAAAATACAATTTTTTTAGAAATAGTATAGTATAGAAAAGTGCTTATTGCAATCAGTATGAGGAACACACCCAACACCTAATTCAGTAGAAAAGACATTCGTCTGCAAATATCAGAAACAAGATGTCACAGGTGATGACATCAGAACCAGTAGTTACACGCAAAACACATGTAGTCAACTTACGTAATGCAAAGTGATAATAAAAAGAAATAGAAAAGTCACTATTAAAGAAATTCTCGGCAAGCTCGGTAATTTCTTATATGCAACATAACTGAAAAAAAAAAAAAAACCGTCCGTACGACTTGACGCATTGTAAAAAGATCGTCAAGCTTGAGGAAGGATGTAACCGATGAATTTCGAACCAGCAAAATTGATGGATGATTTTTTTACAGTTTTAGTTACAGTTTTAATCTCGAAATGACAGATACAACAACATAGCATAAAATACTGTTTATGAAGTATTCATAGATATCTAGGGCAAGAATTTTTAAAAACAAAAAAATCAATAAATTCTATTCTTTATTTAAATTTAGTTAAAAGAAATTTCGAATTTCAGCTCACTATGAGTAACAACGCATGCAAACATGGATAAAAAATTACTTGAGTTTATAAAAAAATATTTTCCAGCGAATATTGACATTGTTTACGAAATCCTTATCGATTACATCTCTGTTTTTTCATCCCAAATTCCCTATATCAGGTCATATTCACTTTGAAACAGTGACAAACCACATTACAAAATGGACATTTTGATTGTCAGCTTTTTTGTGAAGTTTTAACGTTAATCCAAATAAACTCAAAGCATGACCACATTCCCTAAAAGACACTTAAAGACGTTTAAAGGTCAGTGTTAAATTTATATTTATCGTTCTTTCCTTGTATTACAAAGCTTCGGCCCACTGATTTCGAGAATAAATATCAAGCATGAATAGAAGAAGAAAGCATTCCAAAGTATCAGAAATTTAAAATAAAGAAAGGGATGCATTAAGTTTTATATAGCTTCTTTTGTGCTAATGATTCAACAAAAAAACTCGAAATAATCACAAAAAATTTAACTATGCATTTTTGAAAAATTTTTTTTGTAATACTTTGTTGATGAAATCATACATCATGCTTCATACATATTTATCATACTTAGTCTTGCAAAAAATTCCGAATTAATTTATTAAGTTTTTTCTAACTTCTTTAGTGTCAGTAATTCAACAAAAGAATACGAAGCAATCATGAAAAATTTAACTATGCATTTTTTAAATTTTCTTTTTGTAATACTTTGTCGTTGAAATCATACATCATGCTTCATACATCTTTATCACACTTAATCTTGAAAAAAATTCTGTGATTTCTAGAATAAATATGAAGCATGAATAGAAAAAGACAGCATTCCAAAGCATCAGGAATTTAAAAAAGGAAAGTGGATGCATTAAGTTTTTATCTAACTTCTTTAGTTCTAATGGTTCAACAAAAGAACACGAAGTACTAATCATAAAAAATTTAACTAGGCATTTTAGGAAATTATTTTTTGTAATACTTTGTCATTGAAATCATAAATCATGCTTCATACATCTTTATCATGCTTAGTTTTGCAAAAAATTCGATGATTTCGAGAATAAATATGAAGTATCAATAGAAGACAACATTCCAAAGTATCCGGAATTTAAAAAAAAGAAGGGTGGTGCATTAAGTTTCATCGAACTTGTTTAGTGCTAATGGTTCAACAAAAGAACACGAAGCAATCATGAAAAATTTAACTATGCATTTTTTAAATTTCCTTTTTGTAATACTTTGTCGTTGAATTCATACATCTTTATCATAGTTAATCTTGAAAAAAATTCTGTGATTTCTAGAATAAATATGAAACATGAATAGAAAAAGATAGCATTCCAAAGCATCAGGAATTTAAAAAAGGAAAGTGGATGCATTAAGTTTTATCTAACTTCTTTAGATCTAATGGTTCAACAAAAGAACACGAAGTATTAATCATAAAAAATTTAACTAGGCATTTTAGGAAATTATTTTTTATAATACTTTGTCATTGAAACCATAAATCATGCTTCATACATCTTTATCATACTTAGTTTTGCAAAAAATTCGATGATTTCGAGAATAAATATGAAGTATCAATAGAAGACAACATTCCAAACTGTCCGGAATTTAAAAAAAAGAAGGGGGATGCTTTAAGTTTCATCGAACTTGTTTAGTGCTAATGGTTCAACAAAAGAACACGAAGTAATCATGAAAAATTAAAATATGTATTTTTGAAATTTTTCTTTGTAATACTCTGTCGTTGAAATCATGCATCATGTTTTAAGATATGCACTGAAGTGACAAAAGTCATGGGATAGCAATATGCAAATTTTCAGATGGCAGCATCGCGTAGAACAGGTATAAATGAGCAGTGCTTTCGCAGCGCTTTCATTTCTGTTCAAGTTATTCATGTGAAGAGGTTTTGACGTGATGATGACCGCACGACGGGAATTAACAGACTTTGAACGCGGAATGTTAGTTGGAGCTAGACGCATGGGTCATGCCATTTCGGAAATCGTTAGGGAATTCAACATTCCCAGATCCACTGTGTCAAGAGTGTGCCGAGAGTATAAAATTTCAGGCATAACATCCCACCATGGACAGCGCAGTGGTCGACCGCCTGCACTTAACGACCGAGACCGGCGACGTCTGCAAAGAGTCGTAAATTCTAACAGACAAGCAACACTGCGTCAAATAACCGCAGAAATCAATGTGGGACGTACAAGGGATTTGTCTGTTAAAACTGTGCGGAGAACACTTGCAGCACTTGGAGATCACTTGCAGCCATTCATGGACTTCATGTACCCAAACAACGATGGGATTTTTATGGATGACAATGCGCCATGTCACCGGGCCACAACTGTTCGCGATTGGTTTGAAGAACATTCTGGACAATTCCAACGAATGATCTGGCCACCTAGATCGCCCGACATGAATCCCATCGAGCATTTATGGGACATCATCGAGAGGTCTGTTCGTGCCCAAAATCCTGCACCATCAACGCTTTCACAATTATGGACGTCTATCGAGACAGCATGGCTCAATATTCCTGCAGAAGACTTCCAACGACTTGTTGAGTCCATGCCACGTCGAGTTGCTGCACTTCGCCGGGCGAAAGGAGGGCCGACACGATATTAAGAGGTACCCCATGACTTTTGTCACTTCAGTGTATAATCTTTATCATACTTAGTCTTGCAAAAAATTCTGTGATTTCTAGAATAAATATGAAGCATGAATAGAAAAAGACAGCATTCCACAGCATCAGGAATTTAAAAAAAAAGTGGATGCATTAAGTTTTATCTAACTTCTTTAGTGCTACTGGTTCAACAAAAGACTACGAAGCATTCATGAAAAATTGAACTATGCATTTTTAAAAAATTTTTTGTAGTACTTTGTCGTTGAAATCATACTTCATGCTTCATACATCTTTATCATACTTAGTCTTGCAAAAATTTCTGTGATTTCGAGAATAAATATGAAGCATGAATAGAAAAAGACAGCATTCCAAAGTGTCAGGAATTTAAAAAAAAAAGAATTTTTCTTTGTAATACTTTGTCGTTGAAATCATACATCATGTTTCATACATTTTTATCATACTTAGTCTAGCAAAAAATTCTGAACAGATGCCTCTTTTACATTATATTCAATAGTGCAATTTTAAATTTCGCGGGGAAGAAAAAAATTGCTTAAACAAACAAAATTAGTTTTCATAAGCAATAAAAACAGTTATTTTTCTTCAGTTAGACTTAACTAAGTAACTCAACTAGATAGTAATGAGGTAAAGAATAAAAAAAATCATTGTATTTGTTTAGGGGAAAAAAGGTCAACTTTTATAATTTATGTAACCTATTTAAAGACAATGTTTACCCGCAATTACTTTAGTCATGAAATTTAAATTGTATAGAAAATATTTTATTTAATCATAAATTCAAATATGTTTTACGAGGTTATTTTGAAGGACAAGCTGCTTTTTTTTTTTTTTTTTTTTTTTTTTTGGAGGGAGGGGGCATTTATTTTACACTGTAGTAAAAAGTTATTTTTTATTTAGCTAGATATTTTCTAAGTAACTTAACTACTTAACTATATAATAATAATAATAATTGCAGACGAACTGAAAGCTACTAAATATTAATATAATTGTTCGCAAAAGTTTACAGTAAATCTCTCTCCCCTAAAAAAAGAGAAATTATTATTGCCTTACAAATTTTTTAAGATTTTCATCTGTTTGTTTTTAATTAAACTAGTTGTAATTTAGGAATATTAATTAGTTTTTGTTTGGAATCACTCAATATATAATGGGTTATTTCATTAAAAATTAATATGATAAAATTATCAAACTTAAAAAAAAAAAAAAAATTCAAATATTTGTGTTTTTTTTATAAGCTGAATTTATAGTTAATCAGAAAGACGTTAGGTGGCGCTACTCGTATTTTTAAAGATCATTCCTTGACTCTCGGAATAATCATAACTATGGAATTGTTAAGATATAATCCTACTCTAATAAATAGTTAATAAGAATGCGTTAATGTTGACAAAGTCATGTTGATGTTTACTTGATTCAGAGAAAAGGATAGCAAGAAAATTATAAGTTACTGATTGAACGAATATAGCCGAACCGCCATATATGTATACAAATGAAACAATTGTTCTCCCTTAGAAACAAGTAATATAAAAAAAAATTTTAAAATCAATTTCTATTTTTTTTTCACTATATTGCAGAAAAGTTCTTTACAAATAATTTTCATTCATTTTTTTAAATTTATCTGGGGTCATCTATTGGTAGATATATGCAACTTAAATCTAAAAAAAACTAAAATTAATTAATTAAATTTATTTACTGAATTAATATTTGAAAAAACTGTATTAACATCAAGTGTCATCCCCTACAAGTTAAAAAAAAATGTATTTGAACTTGAGTGGATGAATAAAAAGTATTTTTTTAAGGATTGAAAATTTGAACAATATATATATATATAGGGAGAGTGTGAGCTGATAGAAGGAATTGAAAAAGGGCCTTTTAAAAATATAAATTCCTTAATGAGACTGATTTTGTGAGTAAATATACTCTACTATCGAAATTAAAATCGAATTAATTATTTTGGAGACATTTAATCTTAAGAGATATTATGTTTTTTTTTTGTATTATGAAACTTTTATTTCATCAGAAAAATTCTTTAATTTTATTATTTTATTTAAAGAATAAAAAAAAAAAAAATCTTTGTATTTGTTTAGGGGAAAAGGTAAATTTTTATAATTTATGTAACCTATTTAAAGACAATGTTTACCAGCTACTAGCAATGATACTCAAGTCATGAAATTTAAATTGCATAGAAAATATTTTATTTAATAATAAATAAATTTTAAAGTAAGAATGTAAAAAAACACACTCGCTACTTTTCTGTATGACTATTGAGAACGTTTAGTTTCTTAAATACATCCCTATCTTCACAAAAAGTTCGATCTTTTAATTTTTTTTTTTATTTTCAATGTTTTTAGAACAGATTACTAGCGAATGATCTTAGATTTTAAAACCTGGTATGTAAAAACAGAATTAAACTAAGAATGAAACTAAGCATTTATAATATTTTTTTTTTATCTCTTTAAAAGTATAACGTTCCCCTTGGGTGCTACACCCCAAGGAGCATTAAGTTAAATCAAGGATGCATAGACCCCTGCAGGCTGCCGGCAGCTTTTTTTTACATTAATTTGCCCATGGACATCACGAAAAGAATTCAAACATTTTTGAATTAAAATATTTGTTTTGTTTATATAAACAATATGTAATGAAAAAATAATTATATAATATATTAACAAGTAATATAAAAAAAAATTTATTAAGTCAATTCCTACTTTTTTTTTCACTATATTGCAGAAAGTCCTTTATAAATAATTTTCATTCATTTTTTTAAGTTTATCTGGCGCCATCTATTAGTAGATATATATGACGTAAATCTAAAAAAAACTAAAATTAATTAATTAAATTTAATTACTGAATTAATATTTGAAAAAGCTGTATTAACGTCAAGTGTCATCCACTACAAGTTCAAAATAAATGTATTTGAACTTGAGTGGATGAATAAAAAGTATTTTATTAACGATTGAAAATTTGAACAATATATATATAGGGAGAGTGTGAGCTAATAGATGGAATTGAATGAATATTTTTGAGGCTTTATAATAATCATTTATTATAAAAATGATTTCATAAGTGAGTTGTTCAGTTGTTATAGAAACCAAGTTCAAAAGTGATTAGTAAAAGGATTTCTTATTATGGATCTTTAATATTCCTATATGAAAATTATTGTTCACAAATATATATTGAGTCAATTAGGTTTACATAGTTTTGTATTATTTAACAACAATCACAGACCAGATTAGAGCTTGGAGCCAATCTGTCTTCCTCGTAGACATACTCGATCTATATCAGAAGTTAAGCACAAGTCTGATAAGAAATCCTATGACAGTAGGAGAACTCTAATCTTTATCAAACGCACCGTGTGACAGAAAATGTTTCCGTCAGATTAGTGATTCAACGAGCGCTTTCCAACAGGATAACATTCATCTCCATGACACTTCTGTCATTCCACGTGCTCTATAGAGTTTCGACGTGTTGCCTTGAATTACGAGATCAGCAATTCTTTCTCCCATCGAACATGTATAAAACAATATTGGACGATAAACCCAGCGTCATCCACAACCAACATGGATTGTTGCTTATTTGAGTGATCAAGTGCAACAGGCATGGAACTCCACCTCAGAAAATGGTATATGACACCATATACGATGCAATGCATACGCATTTGCATATTTGCATCCAAAATGATGAAGAAATATACCACTAATTCACATTTGAAATAGTTGTTCTCAAGCCTACTTTAATCTGTGTTCTTGAAAGTTTATTCAAATAAATATGCTACCTAGACAAATGCTCAGCGTAGATTTCATACCTTTAAACTAATTTCTTCCTTAGTGTTAGGATTTCATTATATACCAGTATATCTTCTTTTAAAACGTGTTTTTATTTAATTGTTTCACAGACTTTTCTGTTGACGTGTTATTGCTCGCAATTGGCATTAGGAGCTCGCATAATTTGACGCTAATTTTTTCAAATAACACTAAAAGAAGACATGCAAAGAACACATCGTCCAGTGTCATTTAACTATATCAAGAAACTAGAGTAAAATGAAAAAGACACTTTAACATTGCATATACCTTATTCTCTATATATAATATGCAGATTTTGGCAATTGATCAATATTAGTTACATAGTGACGATTCTCTTTGCAAGAATAATTCTTCTCAAAATAATCTAACAACAATTTAAACATCCATCAACTGTAACAGAAAAAAATAGAGCAATAAGTAGAATAACAAGTGTTACAGAAAGTAAAGGGTGGTGTTTTCCCTATCTTCCCACAGAGAGATTAGAGAGAGTTCCGCGTGATTTGCAAAGTTAGTAGGTTGAAAGCGTAGGTGTGGGTTTTCAAGGTAAAGTCCACGATGCTATTCTTTTCCTCTTATTTACGAAAGTATTGCAAACAAATCGAGCAAAGAAAAACAGGGTCGTTGTCTTCTGTATCCTTTTCAACTCATTTCAATAATTAAAATTCGTTTCTGTTTTGCATAAATACTGTCAATAATCAATCAGAGTTCCCACTGAACAAGTTTAATGAAATTTTCCAATAAAAATATAAAGAATCTTGCTTCATTAATTCACAAAATGTATATACTTTTATGCATTTTATAAATTTTTAATGTACTTTTATGCATTTTCCTTTTTTTTCAGAATAAGTTTTTAATAAATTACTAAAAACACAGTGGTTCCTTTTCAGCTATTAATTATTTAGCAAATCGAATGTTAGTTCAAATTAAGTATTCACCTACCCTCGATTTATGAAAACAAAGAATGAAACAATTTTGATAAATCAAATGAACAACCTTGATGATATTCGGTTGCCAAAGTACTAATCCTAAACTAAACACTAATAGAACCAAAAGAACCCGTGTTTACACCTGGAACGTGAATGATTTTGGGAAATACTGCATTAGAGTGAAATGCTTGTTGGTTAGGTTTGGCTCCAACATGAAATATTCGCTAATACTTGTTGGCAATGGTTAATAATTGTTAGCAATAGTTAATACTTGTTTGCAATAGTTAATACTTGTTGGCAATAGTTAATACTTCTTGGCAATAGTTAATACTTCTTGGCAATAGTTAATACTTGTTGACAATAGTTAATACTTCTTGGCAACAGTTATCAATGTTGAAGTTATTTTCTTTGTAAAATTGTTAATGGTTCATGTGAAAATAGTTAGAAGTGTAAATATTTCAAAAATGTTTAATTTTGAAATATTTTATAACTGTTTTATCACGAAATATTTTTTATCGTTTTTCCCAAAAGTCTTTATAGCTTTTGTGAAAAAAATGATGAGTTTAGGTAAATATTTAATTTTTCATTAAATTAATTACTTTAACTAATATTAGCTAATTATAAATTAAACTAATTATTATATTTCATTTTTTCACAAAAAAAAAACAGTACTGTTTATATTAAATAACAATGACTTTGCGTACATTACTAAACTCTAAATATTTCATTTTGAATTCTATATAAAATATTTCAAAATGTTTTAAAATTAGGATGTATGTATAAGATCATTTTGATTATCTGCTTAACATTAAAATTTTCTCTAGACCACCAAAGAAATGTATAAACTGATTTTTCATTCCTGTTTTATTTAACTGCTCTTGTAAATAGTCATAATTAATGATCCATTTAAAACAGGCCGAAAATGAAACGGAAAATGTTTTCGTTAAAAAATACATTATATTTCATTTTTTCATAAGCAAAAACATTCTATCTTTGCTCTATACCTTCAAGTATATAAAGTAAAACATTATTATTTTGTGCAGTTAACGTAATTGGAGTCTTTTTGTAATAAAAATGAATAAGTCTTTGGAATAATCTGATGGGGTCTGTGTCTTTAAATCACAATGTTTAAGATTTATCTATTTCTCTTTGTGTAATATGTTTTCGAGATCTTTTTCTTTTATTAGCAATGTTCTTATTGTTTTAATAAAAAAAATGTTTGCAAGCATTCCACAACAAATAAAAACACATTAGAAAAGCTTGCACAGGTTTTGGAAGTTTCGGATAGATGGCGCCATGTAGTAGAATAGTAAGATTCTGTTTTGTTTGTTGAAGATTTTAAAGAGATTATAAAGGTGTGAACTAAATTGTAAGGCAAAACTAAGTTAAGTTTCACTTTCCTTTTTTTGATAAAGATCTGTTACATTGTATAAAATTTTAAGTTTCATAAAATTTCTAGTAAAATCTTAGCTTTAATACCATTAAACTGCAATCTCTTATTCCTTTATTTTATATAAAAAAATTGATAATTGATTTACTCAATCCAATGTAAATTTGATATTCATTCAGTTCAGTATTACTTAAATAAAATTGCTCACTAAAGGAAAGAGATCATATATCACTTTTATTGAAATTATCGAAAACTAAAATGATACTTCATTATTATGAAAACTGTAATATCACAATGTATTTAAATAGAAAAAAAAATGTGATATCCCAAACTATTTCAAAATCAGCATATTTGAATTTTAGGTGATTGTATGTAACTGTTTGCAGTCGATTAATTAAATGAGTTTTGTAAATAATTTTATTTTCTACGTTTTCATTTCCCTTTGTTTAATCAAAAAATTCCAGGTTGTGTTTGTCTAATGACATCGTATCTGTCCCTCCTGTCTTAATGATAAAGATATATTAGGATAGATGATTTTATCTTTATTTTCCTTCAAGAAGTTAAGGATTATACTAATACAAATGTAACTGCCACCATAGTGGTATCGAGTTTCACACCATACCATGGGTATAACTTTAATATCTCGACTTTTTAAAAATATTATAGAAAATTAATTCATCATTGATTTATTTGGGAAATTGCTATATTTATTTAATTTGATCAGGTTTTTCTTCGGTATTTTTTTCATTCAGAAAATATATGAATCTTTTGAAAACATGGCTGAAAACTTAAAATATAGTTTCAAATATGTTGATTTAATAACACTAGTTGCCATCAAGTTTCTGTTTGTGATTTTTATATATTTCATGCAACTAAATTCAAATATGGTAATCAGGTCACTTTATCTCGTTCGATTCATTTTGAGTTTAAAAAAAAAGTACTTTTCTTGCTAAATCATAAGAGCTGAATGTATGCCACTGTTTAATTTTTGAATTCTATTGCACTTTACAATAAAACAACAATCTACCCTATTCCGAAAACAATTGATCCAGAATCGCTTATTTACTATCTCGATAAAGACTATAAATTCATAAAGTGAAAAGAATACGTATATTGTTAAATATTTTATTACTTAATTTTTTATCGATACTGAAATTAGTTGTTATTTTGCTTTTGGAAAATAGAATTGTCATGTTTCTGTAAAATCAATCTTGATAAATTTTGTTTGTTTGTGATAAAGTGATAGTTAAAGAACAAGGATGCTACTGTTGCCATCTGTGAGGAAAGTTTACGAATTTTATTTTGGCGTACATTTGGTGATCAAGGTAGAATGTGGGTTTCAAAACGTTGCTACAACTTATGTTCAAGGAAATTTATTTATGCATGGATATATTAGCTTAGAGAGAAGATATGTTCTTTACAAGGCTTTATTCAACAAGAAATGCGCGAGTGTTAATAGAATACAATGTAATGCGCAAATATCAGTTGAATACAATGCAATGCGCAAGTGTCAATGGAATACAATATCAAAATGAATTTGGAGTGATGCCACAAATATAAAACTAGAATCCAAGATGTTGCCCCTAGTTGCGACTGTAATTTTAACCTTTAACTCTAGTAACACAACAATTAAAATATATGACATGCGTAACTTAAAAAGATACGCTACGTAAATCAATCCATTTTGCTATCCCTATGGCATGGCTTGAATCTTGCAACCATTTGGATAACAGCTACTTTTGTATTACTATAATCTCTAACTTCTTGATGAAAAATAAAGATAGAATTATAAATACCAATATATCTTTATAATTGAGATCTAATATATCTTTATCATTGAAAGATAAGTGCAGGAATATAGGAAGACCACACATTTTCTTTGCCCATTAGTTCGGTGCATGTTATATCCCAGACTAAATTAAACGGTCAAGTTCGTGATTTAGAATTTACCCAAAACTCAACTTGAATTTCGGTTTCAGCAATGGAATTTGTAAGAAAAGATGTGAAAGTTTCATATTTATAGAAAGAGATAAGCTAGCATTTTACTATTTTTCGATGAACTATGACCTGATGTAACATGAAAATAATTAAATGATTTAAGGGAAAAGCAACATCATAAATATGTGTCATTTTAATGGAGGCTGTTGTCGACTCCTCTAAGATAAGTTTGAAGGCATATTTGCTTAAAAATGGAGACATGCAGCCAACATTTTTTGTTTTTAAGGGGCATATGAATGAATAATATACAAATATTCAAGATTTATTGCAAAAAAAAATCGCTTTGAAGATCATCAGTGTAACATATGTGTTGACCTAAAAGTTGTATTATTACTAAATCTGCAGTAAGATTATAATAAATTCAAATGCTTGCTATGTAGATAGGGCAATCGAGCATAGGACAAATATTTTTTAAGGAATTTATTGACTTATTAAATATTCCAGATATGAAAATGTTACATACTCTGCGTTAGTTAATAAGACAAACATATATTTATCTCCTTTCCATTAAAAACTAGGATTTATTAAGCAATTTGTAAAATCAGTAAATAAAAAAGATGAAGGATTTGCCTATTTCAAAGACAAATATTCACGTATAAGTGATTTAAAAAAAAGAAATTTGGGAAAGAGAACTGTGGCAAGATGTTAATTTCAAAAACAAGCTGAATGCTTCTGAGAAAGCAGCTGGAGATTCTTTTGAAAAGTGTTTGGACAATAGAAAGTCTCAAGATTATGAATAAATTGTGAAGAACTTATTTTCTTCAATTTAGAGGATTGGTTGCATTATCCCTCTAAAATTTCATCTCTTTCATTGCATTCTTATGGGAACAGTTTCTGAAGAATATACGGGAAGATTCCCCTAGGATATAGATCAAATGAAAAGGATTTATAGCGGCAGATTCAATAAAATATATTAGCAGATAACTGTTGGACACTAATAAGGGAAACACCAAAACCACAATACAAATGACAAAATTCAACAAAATGAATTTCGTTAGAGACTTTATTAATTTGTTGATAAGACAGTGAAAATAATTACATTTTTATATTTTCATTTTAATGTAGTATTGCTCATTATATATAAATCCTTAGTTGATTATTAGTCTTAGTCTTATTTTATTATTATTAAATTCTGTCTTTTAAAGTTTTTATGTGATAGTACAATTTCAATACCATATTTAGATTTAGTTATGTAGTTCAGGTATATTTTTGCAGCGGGAAATTTTATTTATTCTTTTATTATTATTAATAGTATCTTTACCATTTGTCAACTAGTGTAACAATAACAGTCTTGTTAACACCTTAATGTTTAATATTGAATCCATTGAAATTTAGTCATAAATCAGTAAATAACAAATCATATCATTGTTAAAAACACTTTGAAATTACAATATTAATGTTTTTTTTTTACAGACAAGAACTTAATTATTTAAAGTTGCCTTAAAGCATTGGTAAAAATTCACGAGTATTTACAACTAAAAATATTTGTGTATTTTCTGTATTTTATTTGTTGGTGTGCTTAAATGTATACTTCAAATATCTTTGTTTTATGTAGATATTAACAATACATTTGGAAATTAAGGAATTGTTGAGTCGTTATCAAAGCATTTTTAATGTCAATCTAACTTATTTTTGAAGTGCCGCAAAAATAAGGTTAACTGAAATAATTATACTTCTAGAAATGTTTTATTTTGCACGCGCAATATCTAATTTTTAATAAAAATATATCTAATTTTATTTGTATACTTGTAAAAATTCTTAAGATTAGCTTGTGACATAGTTTTATCAGATTTAAATCAAAGTACATTAATAAACTGATTACTAAATAAAATTGAGATAATTTATTTAAAATATTTTCAATTATTTGAATCATATATATGGCAACATATAGATTTTTAACGTTCACATTGTCATATAATTGCAAAAAAACTTCATAAATACAAAATATATTGAAATTTCCTCGACTTGAATATCTTCAGTAAAAAAACGATCAATAATTATAAATATATAAATGAACTGTAATGATTTGAAGTATAAAGCAATAAAAAATTATTGTTCAATTTACTTATTAAATATATATGATTCTTTGAAATGATATTCGAAGTGAAAATAAATTTTTTTAACGGTTCCAAAATTATTTTAGTTATATTTTCTTATTTATAAAAGTCATGTACAATACAAACATCATGTAGAAAGAAATTGTATACATTGATGTTCATCTATACACTTTTTCACTTTAAAATTCATAAAGAATGGGCTTTATATTAATTTAAAATGATTATTGATCTTGAAAAGGGAATTTATTGATAATTCTGTAAATAGAATATTCGTAAAATTGCTATTATTTTTTATGCTTATTGTTTAAACTTACAGTAAAAGTAATGAACAAAATATAATGCTAAATAGGCTTTTAATATCCTAAATTTTACCACCAATGTAGGGGAGTTACTTTACATCCTGTGCTTTAGTTATGAAACTGCTTTAATGTTTAATAATATTAGGGTCTCAAATAGTGATAATACATAATAGTACATAGTATTGTTGTTATATAAATTATTTATAAATTAATTTAATTATTTATAAATTAACTTATTATATAAATTATTATATATACATATATTATTTATTATTATATAATAAATTATTTTCAGTTATTAAACTTTCTTTTATAATATTTGGACAGTTTCAAGAATCCATTTTTTTATCAATTTTCAGTGAAAAATATTAAATAGTATCTATATTATTGATATTTCTCCTACTAGATTACGAAAAAAAATTAAAACTTAAATATTATATAAAAGTTACGAAAGAAAAGTTAGTTATTGTTAAAGTAAATAACTATGCGCACTGAAGTCATGCACAATACAAACATCATGTAACAAGAAATTGTCTACATTGATGTACATCTATAAACTATTTCACTTTAAAATTCATAAAGAATGTGTTTTTTATAAATTTAAAACTATTATTGATCTTGAAAATAGAATTTATTGATAATTTTATAAATAGAATCTTTGCAAAATTGCTATTAGGTTTGATGTTTATTGCTTAAAATTACAATAAAAGTAATGAATAAAATATAATGCTAAATAGGCTTTTAATATCTATAATTTTACCTATAATTTAAGGGTTTTGCTTTACATCCTTTGCTTTAGTCATTAAACTGCTTTAATGTTTAATATATGTAGGATCTCAAGAAGATACATAATAGTAGATAGTATTGTTATTATATAAATTATTTTTAGTAATAACTTTCTTTTATAATATTTGGACAATTTCAAGAATACTTTATGTATCAATTTTCAGCGAAAAATATTAAATTGTTATCTACATAATGGATATTTCTCATATTAGATTACGAAAAAAATTAAAACTTAACTATTATATAAAAGATAAGAAATATATTCAAGATAATTGTTAAAATAAACAACTATGCACATTCAGTATATTGAATACATTCAACAAAAACAGTAAAATATTTTTAAAAAAAAAACAACGTTAATTTTTTCTTATTTCAAGCAATCAAATAATGAACATATAATTGAGTCTTGATGTCGTGCAATTTAATCGATTTTATGTTTTACAACATATTTTTAAAATATACATTGAGTTTTAAATATAATATTCGCTCTAACGTAGAGCAACAGTTCCAAGTAATATTTATTTGTAGATGATTGAATCAATCCAAGGTCTGTAGGAAGACATCCTCATATAAACTCCAGGAAGGTTAGGATCAGCACATCCAATTCCATGAGACACTGTTCCAACTAAAACCCAACGACTGTCTTCTCTCTGAACCATTAAAGGCCCACCAGAATCTCCCTACGAAACACAAATATATATGAAATATATGTAAAATAAATATATGTGAATTGATTGTTAATTTTACAAACACATATTAAATAGTGTACATGTAACTTTAAACTTATAATTATTCTTTAAAAAACAACTAAAATTTACTTCACTGAAATATTGACACCATACGAAAAATTATGTACCCTCAAAACCTTAATTTTACATCATAATCGAAGCAAAGTTTCAGTCATACATCTACGTTTCTGATTATTAAATCGCATCTGTGTTGCATTAATTAATATTCTTGTATTGTGTTCTATATTAATTAATATTGATGTATTGTGTTCTGTATTAATTAATATGAACTATATCTCGGATGTAGTATGAAAATTAGGAAAAGAAATTTTAATCTTCAGTTCATGCCCACCTAAAATTAGCATCATACATTTTATAACCCCAAAACACTACAAATTCAACTGGAGGCAACCTTTATATCCTTGTTTTGAGAAACTAGAAAATAATGACTGTGACAGTGTGTATAAGAAATTCACATCTATAGTTAGACTGTATGAATAGTATTTTCTAAATTTTCTCTCGTATGGTGAGCAAATGTAGTGCATCTGCAAGTAAAAGCCCTCCAGAAAAGCAATATCCTTCTTTCAAAACACTTAAGTGGACTGCTCATGGTATACATAAGAACATGAGACCCACCAATGAAAAAAAAGACCCTTTTTAAAATTCCTAATTTTACATAAACTGACAGGTTTAGGTAATCATTGCTTATTAGTTAAATGTTTGTTTAAAATAATATTCTTAGGGATGAACGATTCTCTAGCCCTTGAAATCTTTTTAGACAGTAAGATAGATTTAACCCTCATATTGTCAAGAAATAAGGATTTGCTGGCACTATTTTCTTACAGCACTATTTAATAAACTTCTTTTCAACATTAAAATGTATTGGTATAAAAAAATTGTTAAACATTATATTATTTTCTAAACTCATTTATTACTCCTTTCTTGTGATAATGTATAGCAAAAACTTTAACAGGACTTTAATAAAAATTTAATCACTATTATATTTTAAGAAATAAAATATTTGATGTAAAATATTAATCAGAAGAATACAGTGAATTCCAGTCATATCTGTATATCTTGTGTATCTTATAAATTCAACTGCATTAAGAGTATTTATTGAAGTAAAATATAAGAACATATTTAACATTCTACAGTTGCACTCTAATGTTATATAAAAAATAATATTTAACTTATTCAAACTGCATGTTTAAGAAGATTTTCAAAAAGACAATTTCAAATTATTCAAAGTATTCGACTACCTCGAAAGAGCATAAATTCAATATTCATATAACAGCAAAAGCTATAATATTTTATTTTGTAAAACCTAACACATGTGTATATTTTAGGCTCAAATGCATTGATTGTTCTTTGCTTTTATAGTCAAATCTGAACGTTTTATTTTACTACTAAGTTTAAAATATGCAATTTCCTTTGTTTTACATGCGTAAGTTTTATTCCCGAATTTTTTAATTTACTATTTTAATGTTTTAAGAGATTCAAATCTGATAATAAAGGTGGAATTTTAAAATATTTTAGAACGCAATTTTTAAAGGCGTATGTTTGATATGTTTCAGATCATTATCTTATTGAAACAAAAATTTATTTTTTAGTTCTAATTTGTCTTCTTTCGTCAAATTTCTTTTCCGGATATTTATAGAAATCGGCCTGTAACATTTTTAATGATCTCAAGTGTGTTCATGAATTTGTGAGCTATATTTGATTTTAAATTTTAACCAGAAGAACACAATGAATTCCATTCCTGTTTACCTTGTGTATCTTGTAAATTCAACTGGTTTAAGAGTATTTATTGATTTATATATTTATAAAAATCGGTCTATTATATTTTTAATGATCTCAAGTGTGTTCATGAATTTGTGAGCTATATCTACGTACAACAACCAGAACAACTATAGCATTTTACAATAGAAGAAATTACGTTTGTCGAACTTTGAATTAGCCTTTCTCTATACATTTTTTACTTTAATTGTATCAAATATCTTCACTAAAATTCTTTGTATTACAAATAGATGACTTGAATATTTCTATGGAGAAAATAACAATTGCTCATCCTGAATTTCATTAAATGATCTGTTGTAGAAAATTGGTATTTAAATTTTAAGGTAACATTTTGTCTTTAGCAAAAAAATGTGTGCAGTTTGAAGAAATAACTTAATGAAATGTTGTGTATAAAATTAATGTTCAGTATAATGTTGTGTATAAAATTAATGTTGAGTAATTAGCGTAAATGTTGAGTTATTAGCGTAAATGTTGAGTAATTTGTTAATTTTGAGTATAAAATTAAAAATTTTATACTTTCAATAAATCTATTTATCTGAAAAACTATATTTTTATGTATAATTAGAATATTTTTATAGAATTAAAAACATCTTTCATAAAAATACTATCATGAGGGCTTAGAAAATTAATAATAATATTTCAATGAATACTCAACATACTCAAAAAATCACCAAAGATCTAAATCTCATAATTATTATTTGTTTCGAAGTAATGTCATCGAAGATTTCCTATTTTCAGGAAATCTAAGAATATTTCTTCAAAATGACGCGTTAATTTTGACACATAATTAATTTCAAACAATTTGTGTCGTTCTAGAAGCAACGTGAGTATATCAACTAAAATGTGAGTACAACTAAGAATTCACCAACTTAATGCAAAGATCTTTATTGATCAAACCTTTCTCAAAATGTTACCTCTCTTTTTAACTAGTCCTAATAAACCAGGGGTTTTTTTTTTGTGATAACTCATTCATGCCATAGATTATTTTGAAATATTTGATGAAATATTACACTGCTTAGAATACTTCGAGAAAAGTACTTTGATTTAGAAAGATCTTTTCCAGCTGATTAGTAGAACTTGTTCCTATATGTTTAATAAACTGTCTTTTGTTAAATGATTTTATTTTTTTTATTAAGATTGTTATTATTTAATATCTTTTGATTTGAACATAGCTGATTCTTCTCATAAATATATAAAATGTAATCCCAATTAATTAAATAGAAAATGAAGTTTTTAAATAAGCTTTTTAAATTTTGTTCTTAGTTATTTTTTCCTATTTTTCTAGTAGTGTTTAAATTCGGGATTAAATTATAGAGATGTTCTTTTTATAAATCTCAGATTCAATTGAACCTTTTTTGAGAAATGAATGTATTTTTGATAACGATTATGTTGTTTCTGATGTGAAAGACATGTATTTATAAAAATATTATATAATCCTTATTATCTTCATAAATAACTTACCTCACAGGAATCTTGACCTCCATTTGTATAACCAGCACATACAAAATTACTTCGGATAGCTTTATGGTGTCCTGCATGATAAAACATTCTTTGGCATTCTTCATTTGTCACAATTGGTACTTGCACTTCTTGCAATATATTAGGCACATCTCCACCTTTTGCAATAATAATATTCATGTAAAATTTTTAATATAACATAAATTTTAAAGTAATAAATTGTTATGATTACTAATGCTATTGTAGATAGCTATTAAGAGAGTGTATAACATAACTATAATTTTCGGGACATATATAAAAAGAGGCATGCAGACCATTAGAAGTAATGAAAACCAGTAATAATTTCATCTATTACCTGTGGGAAAGGGACCAGGAAATTGGTTTCTCATCCTAGAATTATATTTACATAGATTGTTTTTGTATTTTTCTTGTGAAAGATGGGAGTAGAAAAGTAATGACACATTGGAACATGCACAAGGACTTATTGTCTTGCTCTTGTTTTACATAAATACACTAACTAAAATATTTTGTTATACTATAAATATTTTCTGACTGATAATCAAGTCCAGTTACAAAATGTTCAAAGTTTGGAACAAGTTGCGGTTGTACGAAGTTAGTACAAAGGTTGACTGCAGTAGGTTCGTTGGTACAAAGGTACAAATGTTGACTCAAGTCCAGTTAAACGTACAAAGGTTGGTTGAAAAAATCCCACTTGTAAGGAACTCCAGAGGAATTGAAGTTTCACAAATTTCAATGATGAACTGAAACTGTCCTGTCGTGCAGCAAAAGCGATTATTACGGACGATAATTATGCATGTTATCGATCTCTAATCTACAAGTATCATCTTCCTGAAATTGTGTTTATTACTACATACTAGAAGATATCCTTTATAATGATACAATTTTATTCACTGACAATGTCCATTAACTTTTAAACAAAAACTGTAGAATTTATTGAGGAATTTTTATATACATCTTATTCTATTTTTGAAATGGATTTGCATAAAATTTTAAATAAGGAAAACTGCTTATGACCCTGAATTCGTTCATCGTTTTAATTAAAAGTAAAATATACTATATAAATTTTATATTACATTAAAAATATGTCAGACAAAGTTTTAAAAAAATGCCATAAAAATAACAATTGTTTCTGTAATTTTTATGATATGAAGCAGTTAGCAAAAAAAATCTATATTCATCGTTAACAATTTTAATAACATTTATAGTTTAAAGGAACCTACACTTTAATAGAAAAAAAAATAAATTAAAAAAATTTAAAATAACTACTTTACATTTAATTTTACTACAGATTATAATTTCAGTTTTAAACAGCTATATTTATGCATTCCTTGATTTCAGGTTTAAAAAGTTTGCATAAAACTTATTGCTTTCATATGAATAAATGCAACTAGTTATAGCATAAATTATCTCTATTTATGATTACCAATAGAAATAAGATATTATTTTCTACTACATAACAATTTTATTTAAGATAAACAACTACAGCATCCGTATTGGCAAGTGTATATTAATAAACTATGTTACATCTTACACTTTATAATGTAGCTAAAAAAATCATCTGTGTAATTATTGTATCTCAGTTTTTATTAATTGTTGTAATATGATTGATTTTATTTTACGCATTTAAAAATATAATTTTGAGATGGAGATCCAAAATCTTCATTTAAGTGATAAGGATCCTTAGAGCAAAAAGTTTAAGAACACCTGCTTTAATGTGATCAATTGTAATAAAGTGCCCCAAAGACTTAGATATTCAAAATAAATTAATTAGTAGATATGTATTATTCGTCTGATTATAACAATATAAAAAACTTATGTAACTATTAATTTTTTGACATCTTACAATTTTTTTTAAAATTCTTACCTGCAGTAAGTTTACCCCAGCCAGTGACGAAAGCCATCTTTCCTGTGAAGTCTTCTTTCCTATGTGGTAAGCATATGGGTACAACATAGGGTAGAAATTCTACTGGAGATTCCATTTCTAGCAAAGCTAAGTCGTTTTCGAAGGTTTGTGGATTGTAATGACGATGGACCACCATTCTTTTGACGTTTCGTATTATAGATGCTTTGTTGTCAAAAGTCTCGGCAAGATCATGCGTCCCTAAGACCACCAACAATGATGCAAGAAATCTGAAATATTTGGGCAAAATATATCAGACTTGACTTGATTAAGCTGTAATTTAAAATCTATCATTTTTTAGAATTCTAAGCATGTTATAAATAATTTTTTGAATATTTATAAATTATTATGTTTATGAGATTGATTTTACAAATTATAAAATTTTAAGCATACACATTATTGAAATAATTGCGATTGACATTAACTTTATAACTATTTAATTTTCAAGATAGAATAAATAAGCATAAAATTGTAATAATTATACGAATTCAATTTTTAAAACTAACGCTATGGTTCACCTTAAATATTGCTATTTCTTTTCAAATGCCTTAATTTTATAATAGATCTTGGTATTAGTACGTTACCCAGGTTGACAATGAGCAGCTGTCAATACATATTTTGCAGTTATGAGTACTCCACCACATTTATTTTTTACAAAGAGACCTAACCAAGTAGCTTCCTTTACCAATGCCTAGAATTGCAAATAATAACACATGAATATCTACAGAACATATTTGGTGGTTGCAAAATATATACTGGAAATATTTGATGGTTTTATAATTGCTTTTTACTTAAAATTTTATTTCATTACAACATTATAGAATGTAGTTGGTATCATGGTATCTTTATAATTTTCTTGGAAAAAATTTTTTTTTTTGCAATTACTGATATTTTCTGAATAGCTGACTGTTCTAATTTTGTTTCTTTTTTTTTTTTTACATTTTAGATAATTTAATGTGATAATTTTATTTTATTAGTTTAACATCACTCTTGTATATATCATTTAGAAATATTTTGAAATTTATTAAAGTAAATAGATGATAAATAGATATCTATTATGTAGCAGTTTAATAAAAGCACACTAAAATCTTTTAAAAAATTCAAGAAAAAATTTTATGAATTTATATTTACTGAAACATGATGACTATTGACATCAACTGATTGTTCTATTAAAATATTTATTTTTAAAATAATATGTTGATGATTGTTATTTCGATGATCGTTGAGATTTTATTTCATAAAAAAATTAACTACCAAGAGAATCTTTTCAAAGTTATGATTCTTAAAGATATTTAAAATTATTTGTAGTTGAAATTAGGAATCTTGAATAAAAAAAGAGAAGAGCTGAGAATAATTAAAATTGAGAATGAGTTATTCACGTAAATCCTGAAAATTATTACATTTCAACATCATCAAACCCTGTTGTTTGTTCACATAAATCCTGAAATTTATTACATTACAACATTATTGAACACAGTTGGTATCATGGATACGGTATGTCATTGTTTTGTAAAAAAATATACAAAATAAAATTTGTATCTTATATTTTTAACAAGTGTCTCGTTTTTCAAATAATGCATATTATCAATAGTATTTAATATTTAATAAATTGAAAAAGAAAGAAAAAGAATACGTCAAAATAATTACCTGCCATGGCCATTTTCCGAAATATGTATTTTTGCCTCCGACAATGCGACCAATTCCTTGCATCAATCGAATACCACAATCTAATATAGAACAATAATTTAATATTACAAAATCAATTTTTTTTTAAATTTCTTGACATATTACTACTAAAATTTTAAAATACGATGACGATATTTCACGATTTTTAATGTCTAGTAAGTTATTTCTAATATTTACACTTGAAATTTAGATTTTTTAAAAAATAGCTTTATATCTCATAGGTATTTCTTCATAATTTTAATCCATTATTTTTTTAATAATTACATCTTTCAATAAGTTTGTTCCATTCACTAGTTGTTTTTCAATATTTTATTTTTATTTAAACAATCTTTTTATTATTACAAAGAACTTTTAACAACAAATTTTAAAAATTAATGTAACGCAATGACTTGTTACTTCCTTTTGAGAAATAGCCAAATTATTTCAAATAAAAAAAAAAATTAATTTAATATAAAAAGAACTATTTCAAAGTTAAAGTCTATTGGACTGCACTTCAGGCAAAATTGAAAGTGTGCACAAATAGTATGATGATTATTTTTTTAAAGACTTCAAAAATTAAAATAAATTTTAGTTCACATTATTTTTGTGATAGTGAATGAATATACACCATGTAGTGTAAATGAATATACACCATGTAATGTAAATGAATATACACCATGTAGTGTAAATGAATATACACCATGTAGTGTAAATGAATATACACCATGTAGTGTAAATGAATATACACCATGTAGTGTAAATGAATATACACCATGAACAGTTTTGTAGTTTTTAGAAATTTCAGATTATATATTATGTAAATGAAGAAACTTTTATAATTTCTTTTAATTTTATAAATATTTTTGTTAATAAAATGTACAATATTAAATACATTTGAAGTAACAATATTTGTGAAAAACATGTAGATTAATAACAATGAACATATTTTAAGTTTTAATGCTGAAATATGAATTAATTGAAATGCATATATTTTAGGAAAAATTACTTCTGATTAGAAGAAATAAAGAATTTTTTCACCTAAAACTCTAGAGAATCTATATTTATTAAAATAACATGGTTTAATAATATTAATTAAATATTAATTTGATGACCACCGATAAAATAAAATCTATATTAGCGTAGGTATATAATATTTATATCTGATAATAGATATATAATATTTATATTAATATGAAATTGATTGCATGTAAGATAATTTTAACTATAGGATTAAATATAGCAAACATTCATAACCTTTATTTGATTTTAAATTATTTCAAGCCGATAAAATTATTTAAACGGTTAATTTCCTTTATAACGATTGGAATTTTAAATAGTTTAATAATTAATGATTGTAAAATTTAAGGAAATGGATATCATTACCTTTTTTGTAATTCCACTTGTTGGCATCTATATTTGATACAGAAATTGTTGTAGAAATTGGTGTGGTATAAACTGAGTTGACAAATCTGTCGCATTGCTTTCTAATGCTACTTTCTCATCTTGACTAGTGAAATTCAAATTAAAAGCTTCTGTTGTCAATGCCGTTGTCTCATGTATGAATACTGTTGGAGTTTCGAATGACTGATTACTAGAGTTCTTTATAAAGAGTTCATTAATAGATGTGAAATCTATAATCTGCGAAGTTTCCGCACTTTGCGAAAAGTTGTATATAAAAGATTCTAGAGGTGAAGTTACAGTAGAATTTTCAGTATTTATATTAGTAATAGTGCTTTGGAAGAAAGTAGACTCTGTTGTAACATTTTCCACATTTAATGCAATAGTTGGAGAAGATGCAGCTGATTCTGAAAGTTCTTCATTGAATGTTGTGAACAAAGAGTATTACCTTCAGTAACCTCTGGTGTTGTTTTCATGCCAATGAAATCAGATGAAATACTGTAAATTGTTGAACCGTATGAATAAGGTTCAGTTGGTTCATTTTCTACATTAATTGTCAAGGAATTTTCAAAAATTTCGTTTGAGCTATTTTTGGAGTTTATAAAATTATTGACAGATATTAAATTAAATGATTCCGTGCTGTCTTCAACCAACACTTCATTTTCTGATGGATAATCTGTATTGAAAAATCCTAGTTTTTCAGAATTATTTAAAAATAGTTCTACATCAGCTGTTACTGTTTCAACAGTTGTTATAAAAGGACTAGTAAAGTTATTTATTGGTAATGATGATAAATTATTCGTTGAATTAATGTCTACATGTGAAGATGTGTTTCCAAGTGAAGAGTTTTGACTAGAATCTACTGATTCACTAAAATAGGAAGAAATATCTGTGTTTACAGTTGTATATATTAACGAGTTATGTGATTGATTAATATCTTCCAAATTTGTAACTAACTGAGAGGATGCAGTTTTTAGAGTTTCAAAATCGTAATAATCATAACTACTTTCTAGGTTATTATTTACAGTAGGAGAAATAGTAATATTTTCTTTTATTTCATAATGTTCTTGTATAGCAATGGTATTTACATGAGGTTCATTTACATCTTTAACTGTACTTGACAATAATATTGAAGACAAGTTATTACCAGCATGATTGTTAATAATTTGAATAATTGTTGGAGGATTGTTCGTCGTCATTTCTTCAGTCCATGTAGTTGTGAGTTCTGTGATATTAAATAACGGATCATACCATGTCTGATTATGTACAGATGTAGAGAAGTTTGGTATTTCAAGAAGGTCTTTATTTAATAAATCTTCATTGTGGGATATTTTAGAGTCTATTTGATAGCTATTGTCTTGTGGTTTTGCAGTCGTTGGTTCATATGTTTCTGTTTGTGTTAAAAATAAATTTTTCGTATTATATAAGGTAAAATTTGATTCCAACAGTTCGTTATTTAAGTCATTATATTTTGTAATTATATTGGAAGATTTATTATCTGCAAACTCCTCATTTTTAAATTTGTCTGTTGAGTTTTCTACTGTTTCTGTAGTAGTTTTATTGTCAACAAATTTAGTTACAAAATTCATTTCAGAAATTTCGGAATCATAATTTTCAGTCGGCTTTGTACTAAATTCATAATTAGTTACATTTCCTTTAGAAACATTTGAAATCGGTATAGTATTCTTATTACTATCATCTATTGAATTGGTATTTAATGTTACTGTAGAAACAAATGTTTCAATGTAGCTGTACGAATCTGATTCATTGAAATTTTCAGTTTCATTCAGTTCATTTATTGAATTATTTTCCTTTTGTCCATTATCATAAGCATATCCAGTAATTTTATCACTTTTGAATTCCAAGTTCACCCTTTCGTCAGAATCTAAGAAGGAATTTTGGGCTTCAAATGTATTGATATTAATAGATGGTGTCGCTTGTGTTGTATAATCTAAAAACAAATTTTTTGGACTGGTAACTTCCTCCTCAGTTAATTGCGCAATAACA
Organism: Caerostris darwini; assembly: GCA_021605075.1. Lineage (NCBI taxonomy): Eukaryota > Metazoa > Arthropoda > Arachnida > Araneae > Araneidae > Caerostris > Caerostris darwini. The sequence goes on from BPLQ01014799.1 coordinate 63,729, forward strand.
GATTGGAAACTTTCAGGCAATATAGAATTTGCAGACCATGGCAAAATGGGAATCGGAATTAATTTTGTTGTTGGTTTTCTGTCAGAAGTTGCATTATAAAATTCAATACTTAGTTCTAAATCCGAGTTTTCTGTTGCTTCATATGGCGATTTTGGCTGCGTATCATATGCTATAAGATTCTCCTCGTTAAGAGTATTCTTATCGTTTGAAATTTGTTTCAGTGCAGTCAATTCATTATGCTTAGAATAATCACTATTTAATAAATCAGATGACGTTGTTGTAGTGAGCTTAGGATATAGTAATACTGAATTTTTCTTTTTTGTTGAGGTTTCAAAAATGTTCTCATTTTGTACTTTTAGTGTAGATATTGTAGTAGTGTCTTCATTAGTTATTTTGAAAGTATTTTTATTTGTTAGTTTATTTTCTTCAATCAAAGTTGTATATTTTATATTATATTCTTCTGCATTAGTATTATTCAGATTAACTTCAGTTGGAGAAACCGTAGAGGTGCCAGTTAGTATCGAATATCCTTTTGTTTTTAAAAGATCCATAACAATATCAGGTGCCAAACTACTTGATAATGATTTATTTTTTTCAAAAATATCTATTTGTGTGCTGGATAAATTACTTTGGAAAAGGGAATTTTTATCAAATGATATTGTATTGGTCTTGTTAAAAGTATAAGAGGTATTTTTGCCAAGTATATTTAAATCCCTGTTATCATTTCCTACGTCAAAGTAATTAATAGAATTATTTTCTTTTTCTTTTTTTATATCGCCTTGTTGTAGTTCTACAGTCGTTAATTTATTTTCGTTTTCTTCTAATTGAATGTATAAAGTAGATTGAGGAGAAAAAGTAGTAAGATTTGAAATATCATAAATTGTTTCAGTGGCATTATTTTTTGAGCCATCATGTGAGAACAAATTTGCTGATTCGTTATTTGTTGGTGATTCTTCTTCAAATTCTGTGGGCTGAGTTGATTCGGTAGAAAAAGAAAACTCAGATGAATCAGTTAAAGATAATTGCAAATTACTATCCGTTTCCGTGTCAACTGGCTTTTTAAAAGTTGTGAATTGGTTAACATTTCCAGAAGATACTATTGTTGGGTTTGATACATTTTCATTATGATTAAATAGATTCGAAGATTGGGTTGACTGTATGTATGAGTCTTTGCTTAAGAGAGTGTAAAAATGGGAAGGAGTAGTTTCTTTTGAATGAATAGTATTTCCTGATTGATTATTGAAATTAGTACTATAGTTTACTTGAAAAAAAGAAGAAGTTGATTCATTCTGGTATTGATATCCATTTGAATAGATTGGGGTTGAAAAAATATCACCATCATGCTTTTGGACGGAATCCTCTTTCAATAAACAACAAGCTCCAAATAGAAATCCATCAACACAAGTAGACAGAGTCACTCCTTTTTGCCTAATGCAATCGTACTTAAACATACAAGTTCCAGTGTTTCCAACAGAATCTTGGCAAGATTTCTTTGTCATTACCATGCGTTTTCCTAAAACGAGAAATATACAAAAATTAAAAACTAAAAAAATAATAAATGTTCAGAAAAATCCATCAATTTTTTTTTTGTTTCTAAAAATCCTTTAATTAGATATTCTAGTAATTCTGTAAAATATCACAAAATAATACAATAGTTACAAGAATAATCATTAATTAAATGAATCTTATTAAAATTATGAAGGAAGGAAGTGAAATTGAATATGGAATGAAAAAGACAAATTAGAGCAGCAACTTTAGCATACCTTTTTATTATTGCAAGAAGATGTGTAAAATTAATGAATCTTATTAAAATTATGAATGAAGGAAGTGAAATTGAATATGGAATGAAAAAGACAAATTAGAGCAGCAACTTTAGCATACCTTTTTTATTATTGCAAGAAGATGTGTAAAATTAATGAATCTTATTAAAATTATGAATGAAGGAAGTGAAATTGAATATGGAATGAAAAAGACAAATTAGAGCAGCAACTTTAGCATACATTTTTATTATTGCAAGAAGATGTGTAAATGAAAAATGTAAATTTAACATAAGTAGCACAGTAAAAATGTATTTACACTAGGATAAATTCTTACTAACTCGACCCTCATGTTGTAGTTATTGAATAGATAAAATATAAATATATATAATGATTGTGATATAATTTTATAACTCAGTTCAACATATAATATATACAAAATTAGTATATATCATATACATATGTAATCTTTTAAGCATACTACTTTTAAATCTCTGGTTTAATTAAATTTAATTATTTTTATTTTCCAGCCAGAGATGATCAAAACAGTTCATATATATCAAAAAAATAAAATAAACATTTCAAAATGGCATACAAAATAATTAATATACTATTTCAGATATACAAAAGTATTTGTTGAGAATGTATAATTATTAAGCATAATTTTTATATATATAATATAATATTTTTATATATATAATATAATATTTTTATATATATATTTAAAATTTATCTACTTTGAAGCCATTCTAAAGTAATATTAGTTGACTCATTTTTATGCATGCAATTAAGCTAATTCATATTGTAAGACACTCCTATATTCAACGATGTGCAATTGTTTGATTCAAATTTACTTTCTTTAAGTTTCAATCATTTCTGTACTCAATTTCAGTTTTTTAAATTTAATCTGTGTCATACTCACAAGATGATCAAGACTAAATTTCTAGAAATTTATTATTAGATTAATTGAAAAGTCGAATGTGAAGTAGGAGCTGTGTAGAAGAGAGGGCTATGTTCTTCCACATTAAAAAAAGAAGAAAAAAAAATCACCCGTGGGCTCCAATTCCAACAATCAAAGTTAACCGGAAACTTTGGCGTCTAATCCTTGGTGTCAAAAAAACCATAGGGCAGAAAGTCTTTCTATCAAACAGTAGGAGGGTAAAAGAATGTGGGCGAGAATGCTCTAGAAATGTGTTAGAAAGGGGTTACTTCAAAATTGTGGGGGTGGAAATGTGGGCGAGTGTAGTTGGCCTCCCTTCTGTACTAAAGCGGAATGAACTTTGTAAGCAGTAAATGATTGAGTAAAATTACTTGGCGTTTAACAACAACGACAACAAAAAAAAAGTACATTTAATACAATTATTTAAAGAAACAATTTTTGTGATTTATTGTATTTTTGACATCCAATTGAAAAAAAAATATTTCTATTAGACGCTGTATATTGAAATAAATTTTTTAATAATTTAAGACGCGCTATTTTAGGGAAATTATGCATAAAATATATACGCGTACTATTATTTTCAAAATAATTGCTTTAAAATAGTTAAGCCTTTTATTTATTTATTTTTGAATAACAATTTGTGCCGGGATGCCCAATTAACAGGAACTATTTTTATAATGAAAAAATATTAGTTTTCTATGTAATACTTCATATTTAATGTTGACTTTTGAAAAGATAAAGATTGTTAAATTAATCTATCTAACATCACTCTCGGCTGGTATAGCCTGTGGCAAAGTTGCAGTTTAGACGTTGACATGACGTCACCTAATTTCACCTTTCTACCGGATTGGGTGGTCAGACATTCCTGAGCTACTATCTCTAGACAAACTGGGGGTCGTGACCTTATAAATATTATTGTAGGTCAGAAGATAACGCGCTCCTTCCCCACGTCTATATTAGGGTGCCTAAAATTGATCTTTACATAAAAATGTACTATTTGAAGTCTATAAAATATAGAAAAATATTTCTATTATTTCTTCAGCGATTTGTGTACCTTTTTGGAAGTTTCAGTAAACGAGATTACATTTTGTCGTTCTCTGCGTAATAAATATTAAATAATTTATAATGATTATTTAATGAGGTTTTTAAAATTTTTATAAAAAACCTGAGGTTAAAATTTAAAAGATTAAGCTACATTTGATACAATTGATAATATATATATATATATATATTGAAAAACTTTTTCGTTCTTTCTTTTCTTTTAGATGTTTTAACATGAGGCACCCCAGAATTTTTACTTTGAGAATACAATGATGGTTTTATTATATTGTTATACAATTTGCTTGTAGTAAACATAGTAGATTTTGGCGTATGTATGGTGCGTGTGTGTGTATTTTTATGTCTGCTGCATTAAGAAATGCCAAAATATTTGAAGCATAGGCAATTAGAAAAAACCCTGAAAGTATATCATTCATACAAAAAGTATTATTATACAATTTAATTAAAGTGTAGAAATACGCAATCTTAGGTTTTAATTATCGTATGTATCCCAAAGTAATTAAAATTTCATGGTATTAGAAGTTGAATGAATTCGTAACTAAAATTTTAACAATGTCCGGAATTTTTTTGGTTTTCCACTTTAACGTTTATATATGTAAAATCATAAACACAGAGTTTAAAATTTTGGAATGCCTTTATTAGGTTATTCATAAAATTATGCTTAAAATTTGAAATAAATTCAATAAATTTGTAGCAAATAATAAATGAAAAGAAAAGAAATGCTGATGAACTTTTTCATTTAAAAGCTCATTATTCAACAATATCTATAAGGAAATCAGTAAGACTAGGATTTTTAACTACTCATTACCAGCAATAACTATTTCATCAGTTTCATCAACAATAATTATTCTATCATTCTCTTCAGTTTCACTGGCTTTATAATTTAAGTTCAAAATGATTAACAATAAATACAGAAATCAATTGCCACAAAAATGCTTTATATTATCCTGATCTCTAATAGTAAAATATACAGAAAATATATATTGCTTTATGGAATAAGCCGAAATGACAGTTTCTCTAAGTGTGAATAATAAATTAAAAAAAAAATTAATTAAATGAAATATTCAAATTTAATTAAATTTAATAATTTAATTAAAAAAATTATTTTGTAAGAGAAAAGAAATAAAAATATTCCATGCCACTGTTTTAAATCAAGATAGCTCATTTGTATTGTAATTTTTTACAGTAATCTTTAGCGTTTTTACAATACAAATGAAAAAATGTACATTTTTTTTAAGATTAATTATGTTGCTCTAAAATATGTTTTCCTATTCTAACAGACGGTATCATAGCAGTGAATGATGCTCAAGATAGTTCATAAATGAAACGTTGCGAGGAAAAATATTGGTATTATCTAGTTTTTGTCAGTTCTTATGATCTGTATTTTATTTAAACTTTTTAAACTGGATCATTTGGGACAAATATATTCCAATCATTATTGTTTGAATATAATTTTATAGATAATATTACTAAAAAAGTTCACGAAACAATTTTTCAAGTGTTAAGATATTATTGTTTTTTAACAAAACTTGATCTTTAGACAGTTCTGAGAATAGTGAGAGCATAAATGCATATTTTAAGAACAATAAACGGCCTTTTCTGATGTTGAGAACACAAAACCTTGAAAATTGCTTCAAACTTTTTTTTTTTTAAAGCACGCAATTGTTGAGTGTTTCCAAAATAGAAACCATTGTAAGGTCAACATTCTCCGCAATTATGTAGACAAAGAACGCTCCAGTGACCACGCCAGTATTCGAGGATTTGGAAGCAGTCAACGCTTTAACCACCGTTTACTGAGGAAATTCGATAAAATTGGTCCATAACTTTCCTATTAAATTTACTTTTTATACTATTTTTAAAATGATTTTGCAAAAAAAGACACGCTAGTTAAAAAAATCGATTGTATATAACACGTAATCTAGCTAAAATAATTTAAAAATATGGCCGAAACTTTATTTAAAACCTGTGAAAATGTATTACTTTTATAAATGTTTATACTTTTATAGATCTAGAAATGTCTATTTTTTGTCTAATTTTGATAATATTTTAGGTTATTTTTGAACTTATTAATAATGTCTTTTTTTTTTTTCAATATAATATATGTTATAATTTCGTGTATATAATTTATTATTCAAATTTTTATACGAAATTACCATAAAATTTACATAATTGTGATTTGAAAACTGTTTGTGTGCAGTCCTTTTTGTATGATTTGTTTTTTATGCGGTTTATGAAAAAATTGTCTGTCAAAACATAATGTTAGGAAAAAGTAACATAAAAAAAATTACACTCGAACCTATTTTTGTGCGGTCCCTATCCACTGCACGAAAACAAGTTCGAATGTATATTTCATTTTTTAAAATGCAAAAATTATTTAACAAAATTTTTAAAATAAAAATTTGAATACTAAATATTTGAAAAATATTTGTAGATTCGTTTGTGTTGTTGTATTCATACATAATTAAAAAAAAATCCAATATAGAGTTTATGTAAATATTTTCAGCCTTTTGTCACAGAGATTGGTTTGCTTGGTATCGTTAGTTTTAACAGTAATAAATCACATAAAATCTTTTATTTATTATACAACACCGTGTCTATTTTTGAATATTATAGATTACAATTTATAATAGATAGTTTTCGTGTTTCTTTTTGAAGAATCTCTAATTAATTCGCTTGTATTTAATAATTTTAAAAAATTATTTTCTTCTACTTTTGTGTCTTAACTTTCGATTAATTTTGCTACATAATTTCTGAGACTGTTGTCTATTGCTCTTACTTCCAATATAAAGTTTATGGCAGTATTAGCAGTCCTTTGTTATGCAGATTGGTTTGCTTAATAATTTATAATATATTAATCTATAATATTATCGAATATTATAGATTGCCATTTATGATTGGGGTTACTTTCATAGAAATGTATAATTAATTCGCTTGTACTTTATAATTTTATAAAAATTATTTATATTTTTATTTTTGTATTAACCTTCGTTTAATTGTGCTATATAAAATCCGAGAGTGTTGTCTATTGCTCTTTAAATTTTAAAATTACATAGGAATTGAAATTAATCAATGAGAATAAACCAATTATATTAAGGGATTTTAAACGTTTCAAATACACATAGGGAATTACAACAAGAATAATAGTAAATTTAATATGTAATACAGTAATTCTTCTAAAGTGATGCTTTCTTTATGACAAATCTTAGAAAGAATTATGAAATCATTTTATATTGAATTAATATTTTTCAGGCAATTAGGCATTAATTTTCATTACCAAATTTCACCCGACATTAAACGTTTTCTCAAATTTGTAACCTTCTTAATATATTAAGGAATAATAAACCTTATTAGCACTTCATTGTTTAAATGAAACCCAGAACGATGTATATGAATTTTAGAATGCTTTATAATTGTAGTTATAAAATTTTGTAAAGAATTACACCCTAAAAGTTTGAGACAAAACAAAATATGGTAGATTAGTTATGCTCTATTATATTATAAATGCATTAATAACAATGCTCAATGCTTATTTCTAATATTAATGTTTAATGCTTTCTTCTAATATTAATGATCAATTCTTAACTTCTAATATTAATGCTCAATGTTTACTTCTAATATTAATTCTCAATGCTTACTTCTAATATTAATGGCCAATGCTTACTTCCCACTAGAGAAAGCTAAAAAATAATGTCACTGATTTTTAAATGAGAATTATTCATTTCTATTTAAAATATAAAATAGTATCGACTGATATTTAAACTAGATGACTTAGAAATTTCTATTTACTAAAGAATTTGAAAATATTGTAGTAATTATAGCCTTCAAATAAATAATTTTCGTTACAACTTACCTGATAAATGAAATCTGTGTTGTAAAGGAAGAGGATAGTTCCATCCAAAATTTGTAAGGGAAAGAAGGAGGCCAGCGACTATTAAATGTCTTATATCCGTGTAAATAATCATCGTAGACTAAAAATGAATGGCTAAAGAAAGGAATTTGTGTTGGGATTATTATAATTTGAACACATATTTAAAATATTGTTAAGCATTTTAAACAAATTCACACAAATACAGAACTTTTATTTCTTTATTTTTATGTATATAGATAATTAGATAAAGAGATTATTTCATTGAATAGTCAGTCTTAACACAATAAACAGTTGTTTAAAAAAATAACACTAGTTTTGAAAATGTAAAATTTGTTTTTTGTTGTAAAGTCTTATGCGAGCGAGAATGAAAACCTACCCAATAAAAATTTAAAATAAAAATGTCAGTAATTTTTCCAATGTTTTGTCTTTTTATATAACCAAATAAAATTTAATTATAATTTATAACCAAATAAATTTAAGTTATTACATTTTGAAATGAAATAATTATACTCTACAAATATGTTTTAAAATCAAAAACTTCGTTGTATTTTTATTTGGAATTATTTATTCTAATTATCAGTTATTGGTAATTATCAACGAATTGAATGAATCTATAAATTGAATGAATCAATGAATTGAATGGATATATAAAATGAATGAATCAATGAATTTGTCATTCACTTCAATGATTCATTCAGTTTATATATCTTATGTTCTTATTATAAAATTCAATAATTTCTATATAATTATAAAACAGGAAGGTGGATGTGGTTTGGTTTTTCGCTTTACGGTCATCTTGTGCACACGAGGGCTAACAGACCTGGACCTACAGTTTAAAGTGGGGTGGATGTGGTGAAGACTATTGTTTTGTTGTCGAGTGTTACCGAAAAACCATGTTAATTTTTTTTTTTAAAGTAGGCAGAAATCAGTAAGTAACGTTACAGATTTCGAAAAATATTAAACGACTCTTTTTATATCTCATATTGAAATAATTGTAGCTCTGCAATGTTTAGAAGCGAAGCTGTATTGGAAAATTAACATAAATTGCTTCAACTTAAAATAGAAAATCATAATTTGAATTTTAAAAAGAATCTCTTCAATGAAATCACAATCATCTGCAAGTACTTTCACAAAATAAAACTGACTCCTGACCCTCTCTCTTTCCTGTGTGATAACCAGGAAGAAATGAATATGCCTCACCTTGCTTCCTGTTCTACACTGACTTCTGTTTTTTTCGGAAGCGTTACTGGATTGCCAGACTTAAGTTGATGGATTGACTGATGTCATTTGTTTCTATCTTGTTCTTTGTATTTATTTTTTATGATATCTTTTATCCTGTAAACTTGACATTGGGAATAAAAAAATAAAGACCGATCAAACTTTGTTCAAAATAAATTTAAATTTCAAAAAAGTCGTTTCATAAAAGTCCTTTAGACTTTACTTCATGCCCGCACATACAAAATGTGCGCTTTATTTTTATAGATGAGATACGAATATGTATGAATAAATTTGCAATAATAAAAAAAAATCATAAGGAAGGAGTATTTAATCATGAAGAATAAAGAAGGAAGAGGAATCACGAAGAAGGAGTCATCATGAAGAATGAAGGAGGAGGAATCATGAAAGAGGAGTTATCATGAAGAATGAAGAAGGAGTATTTAATTAATGAAATAATTTCCTTTGCCTTACTTGAAATTTCTTAGGAAATACAATAATTGAGGAAATCCTTATGTTGAGGGGTTAACTAATGTCATTTGTTTTTATCTTGTTCTTTATATTTATTTTTTATGATGTCTGTTGTCCTGTAAACTTCTCATCGGGAATAAGAAAAATTAAAAACTGATCAAACTTTCTTCAAAATAAATTTGAATTTCGAAACAATCGCTTCATACTTTGAGAGAAACTTTGTATCAAATGGGATTGATCTCTATTTTGACACTACTCCTTGCTCGCACATACAAAATGTGTGCTTTATTGTTATAGATGAGATACGAATATGTAGGAATAAATTTGTCAAACTAAGAAATCATAAGAAAGGAATATTTAATCATGAAGAAGGAGTCATCATGGAGAATGAAAAAGGAGAAGGAATCATGAAGAAGCAGTTATTATGGAGAATTCAGGAAGAGGAGGTATCATAAAGAAGGAGTCATCATGAAGAATGAAGAAGGAAGAGGAATCATAAAGAAGGAGTCATCATGAAGAATGAAGAAGGAGGATTAATCATGAAGAAGGAGTATTTGATTAATGAAATAATTTCTTACTTGAAATTTGTTAGGAAATCCATGTTTCAGATCCACTGAGCGCAATCTGATGTCACAGCTTTTTTCTCATTCCATTGAGTGTAAAGTGACATAAATTTCATCTGAGCTCGCTGCTTCAAAGCACAAGCAGCCCTTCGAAGAACTCCAAAAAGGGCCATGCCCATGAAGCACATAGCGAAGAATGAGGAAGACGGTTTCTCTTGTAAAGAATGTTGAAGACCTAAAAAGATATATTCATATATAAATTATTATGTGGACAAGGATTTATACAAAATATATTGAAGTTTACTGAAACAAAAATATGACATATATTTAATATTTTTCAATCTACTTTCGTACATTTATTGTGTTTTAGAATATAAAAAGACATACATTATTCAGATTTGTATCTTCATTACAAAATAATTCTTATTATATTTATTAGCACAGCGCCATTCATACAGAACCTTGACATAGCAATTTTTAAACTGCTTTAGATGGATATGGTTCAATTTATGTTTGTTTTTAATATGTTCTTCAATGGTTTAAAATCTTTAAAAAATTATTTCGTTCTTTATTTTTAGCAAAAATTAGCATTGACTTAAACTGTTCCTTTTTAAAGAAAGTAATATTTTGATTATTTAGTGACTATTTTGACTGCTGCATAAAAGTGTTGTTACAATGTGTTTTGTAAAAGTATTCTTAGAAATGAGTTATTTTATTCGTTTTCTGATGGGAAAACAATGGAAAAAGTTCTATAATACTTATCTTACACAAGTAGTTTGTATTATATATAATATATAATATTTAGAATAATAAGTTTAAAGTATTTTGATTATTAGTAAATAATTATAGCAATTTTTTTCTGATTCTATAAATTAAATAGAATGCAAACCTAGGAAATGTATATTTTTGATTTAAAAAAGAGTGCGAATAAAACTATTCGATTGTACTAAACTCATAAGTTACACTTGCTTTCCTTTTCTCTTTTTAAATAATTATACTAAACATTCAATGTGTTGGGAAAACATTTATTATCATTATTTATCTTTATTATTTTGAAAAGTTATCGATTTCGAAAGGTATATTTGCATTAATGATTCTATAATTATTAAAAATTAGGAAATAATTGTTGAAAAAAAGAATCTTAATAACGCAAACAAGGCGCGTAATAATATGAACAATTGTAGTACAACATAAACAGTTTATGAAAATAGTTATTAACAATACAAATTGAGTCATGAATCAAAACAAAACTAAAACTTAGCCTTCAAAGATACATTCTGTTCATTATTGATTTATTGAAAGAGGTTTTTTTAAATTTTTTATTTTTTATTTTTTTATTTTCAAATTTCTAACTCTCCATAACATTCCATACAACGAAACAAATCCGTCCACGCAAAATTATATTGAAGCCTAGCATAGCTTTTATACCAAAACTTAAAAAAATAACTTTAATACTTTAGTATAATCGGATACTTTATTAGAATTAAAACTGCGAGAAAACAACAACAACCTCTAAACAATTCGAGCCATAACAAAACGAAACATTTCAAAACAAAATGAAAACTCTAATGTAATTGATTAAATCATATCAAAGAAGATTAAAATAACAAAATTACAAATTACGACAAGAAGTAGTATTAAAAAAAAAAAAACTACTCACGATTCAGTAAACTCTTGTCAATAATTTCGTGTGTCTACGTAGAGAAACGGCACTTTCACCAAACACGTGAAAAGAGAACCTAGCAACCTGGCACCATACAGGCAAACGAGTCTGATTTAGAAAACACACCAAGGAAGTTTTCAATGTTATTGACCCCTGACTGTAACGGTCATGGTTCCAGCACCGTGGTTTTGGAAGTGCCAGCGGCTACCTGTTTCGTTAAGAGATGATGATACTTATAAACTCGTCGGAATCTTCTTCATGATGTGCCTACCTTGCTGGTTTTATCAAGAAGGGGGGAGGGAGGGAAGCATCTGAAACATCCCTAAATCCAGTTCGTTGTGTGCTGTGTAAAGGAAGAAATCATTGACGTCTTGCAGGTTTCCCCCTCAGGTAGAGGAGCAGCATAATTTGATGTTTTTCAAAGTCTAGGTCGTTCTTTACAGTTTGTCCTTTCGCCTACATATGCTCTATTTCGCGCAATGGGAAAATGCGGGGTTATGTTATGAAAGTAAGTTTATAAACACAGGTTGATGTGTCTTTCAGTATATTTGCATTGGTTGTAAGCGGGATTAAGGATTGAAAATAATCAATCATTCAAATCGGAATAAATATTGACTCGTAAGTTAAGAATGATTAATTTCGCTCCTGAATGTTTTTATGAAAGAGTAGGTTGTGCTAATGTAAGTCAAAGTTCATAAAAAATATGTTAGGATTTATTCAATATCTAAACATGGCATATATTTAATGAAAATTTAATAAAATTCTGAAAAAAGTTGATGTAAACATCCAGCTAAAAATAGATGTTATAATAAATATAAAGAAACCATAACAATAGAGGGATCTATCAGTTAAATTAATAAATATTGAAAACGTCATAAAAAATAATCTTAAAAATATCGGAATAGATATTGACTCGTAAGTTAAGAAAGATTGATTTCGCTCCTGAATGTAAATAATCATTATGTAAGAGTAGGTTGTGTCAATGTGAGTCAAAGTTCATAAGGAACACGTTGACAGTTATTCAATATCTAAACATTGTATAATCAATGAACAAGTTAAATTGAAATTCTAAAAAAGCTTGTAAACATTGAACTATAAATAGATGTGATGTTACAACAAATAGAAAGAAACTATAACAGTAGAGGGATCTATCAGTTAAATTAATAAATATTGAAGACGTCATAAAAAAGAATCTTAAAAATATCAGAATAAATATTGACTTGTAAGTTAAGAATGATTGATTTCGTTCCTGAATGTAAAGAATTGTTATGAAAGAGTAGGTTGTGTCAATGTAAGTCAAAGTTCATAAGGAACATGTTAGGAATTACTCAATATCTAAACGTTATATATTCAATAATCAAGTAAAATTGAAATTGTGAAAATCACTTGAAAACATTGAGCTATAAATATTTTCATATAATAGATGTTATAAAAAATAGAAAAAACCATACCTATCAAACCCTGATCTATAAATTAAATTAATAAATATTGAAGACGAGCATAAAAAAAAGAATCTTAAAAATATTTTGAAATAAACACACACGAAAACATTTTCTTTTAACAATTAAAGGAAATATAAAAAGCAAAACAAAATAATTTCATATACTCTATAAAAAACTGTAGTATATATAACGTATGTATGTATGCATGTATTCATTTTTGAATCCAATAAATCTTTCAAATTAATTTTAAAAACTTATATACTCGATAAAGAAAGAAAATCTTGCTAAACCAAATGAAAATTTATTAACCGTAAAATTTTCTGTTGACAGTTGTACCGTTATAGATATTAATTAAGAAATCATTTTGGTAGAAAATGCTTTAACAATTTTTATTTACAAATAATTGTAAATGAAAAAATTAAAGTTTTATATTAAATAATTATCTTCTTTAAATTATTATTTTTAAATGTGAGGCATTTTTTTTTTTTTATCTGAGATTAAGCGCCGTCAGAATGGCAGGTGTTTAACGGGTTCAGCATTAATCAGGGTGTCCTATGAAAAACATTTCCACCTTTTTTGAATCCACATTTTTCCAGAACAATTTTGAAGATATACCAGCGAGTGAGGCATTTAAATGTGTGCAATCTTCTCCCCTTCTGTCCAAAGGACAGCTTTTTCAGCCGGCGAATTTAGCATGCCCATCCCTGGCGTTAACATGCAAATTTCAGGGCCATCATCACTTGTCTAGCTTCGTACTAAGAATTCTTAGTTCAGAACTGATGTTACAAAATTAAGAACAATGGAAAGATAAAAGGCAAGAAGATATTAAATCCGGGAAGAAATAATAAGCAAAGTACATTGATAAATAATTGGTATTCCCATAAAAATATTAGGGAATGTGTACGGAATAAAATAGTAGGGAATAAAATAATAAATTGTTTCAAAATTAATTTACCCTAAATATACAAACATAATGTATACACCCACGTAAGTTATTTTATAAAGCAAATTACCTTAAATATGCGCCCAATTCTTATACTTCTTTATTAGTTGAGGGGGCTGAATGGCCGAGTGGCTAGCGCTCTGGCGCTCGGTACCACAGGTTTCGGGTTCGAGTCCCGGCGGTGCCATGGATGTTGTAGTGGTTCGAAATCCACTTTAAACCGTAGGTCCCGGTGGCATATGATCGTAGAGCGTTGCGGGGGCATTGTTACTCCGCGTCCGTGTCTTATCTTCAAGTTACATGCGCCCCCTGGGTAATGCAAAGTGAGTAACGTTTGTGCAGAGCTTGCCTTAAGGCATCCAAGACCAAGTGTCTAAGTGTTTTCCATCTACATTAGAAGAAAAACAATCTTTATTAGTTGATACTCCTCTTCTAATAATTTTTTCAATAGACTTTAATTGCTTTGATGAATATTTCTTCCAATCTCTGATTTATATGTCCTCTAATGTTGTGTTTATTGTAGTACATTATTTTAAAAATTTTTTTTTTGTTTTTGTTCTGATGCAGCTGGCAATACAGAGATATCTTTATGAAGCAAGGGCATCACTGTTAATCATTTAACACTATCCAGAGGGCACATGTAGCTTGAAGATATGCTACGGTCGCGAATAACGCTACCACTTTTTTTAAATTTTTCTAATAATTTGCTTTATGTATTTTTTATATTTTTATATATCTCCAGTTTCATATTTTCCCCTTTTTAAAATTTTTTTTATTTGATATTTTCTACTGTTTATGTAAAATATTTTCTCATTGTTCAGCTTCTGTAACTCCAAAGGGAATTTTGTGAAAATTTTCCCGCCTCCATCGTGCGTCCATTCAATTTCACCCACATCGTTCCAAAACAATATAGGGGTATGTCAGTTCTAGGCACAGTGATGTGGTGTAGTAGTAGTAGTAGTAGTAGTAGTAGTAGTTCAGAAGCTAAAAACCTGAAAATCTGTTCCTTATTTTATAAAATAATACAGTAATTTTTATTTTGATATTTTAAACATTCATGTAAAATTTTGTTTCGTTACATTACGATGTAAGAAATCAATTTATTTTCAAGGACTTATCATTGTAAGAAAATTGTACAATTTAAATCCCTATTGTAAATTTTAAAAATTATTCTGTTGCTCTATAATAACTTTTTATATTGGTTCAATGGTTCTTTCATTTATCATTCTTACGCAATTTTTTTATTTTCTTATAATTAGATGCTATATGAAGTCAAAACTTTATGCATATCTGATGTTTTTTGTTGTTATTTCTTATACAACTTGGTAGACAGCAACATCTAGACCAAGTCCAAGAACCCGTGTGGTCTCATGGAGGGAGGGAAATGCAGGGCAGCTTTTGTTGTGATCAAGCACCCTTAGGTAGAAGTCTGACTTAGCTCCGTGACGCTGAAGAAGGAGGACAGTGTCTTCCGGGGGGACTTTTAAGGGGAACTACCCCGCTTTTGTTAATCGTATGGGAGAAGATCCCACCACGTAGTCCGACAAACGAGGCAAAATGCTGAACATCCCAAACGCCATCGAAACTCCTCGTTTTTTGAAACAGTGTCTACAACATAGCCGCCAGCTGATTGAACCTCGGCCCTAATGTTCACCAGCTGCACCCGTTACCACTGAACCACGAGTCGGGCATTTTAAAATTTTAAAACTTTATATAAAATTTTGTTTCGCTACATTACGATGTAAGAAATCAATTTATTTTCAAGGACTTATCATTGTAAGAAAATTGTACAATTTAAATCCCTATTGTAAATTTTAAAAATTATGCTGTTGCTCTATAATAACTTTTTATATTGGTTCAATGGTTCTTTCATTTATTATTCCTACGTAATTTTTTTTCTTGTTATTAGATGCGCTATGAAAATCAAAACTTTATGCATATCTGATGGTTTTTAAGAACTCCAAAGATATTATGTCATAATAGAATTTTTTTTTTAATTTTCTATATCAGCATTTCACGGGCCTGAATGGCCGAGTGGCTAGCGCTCGGTACCACAGGTTTCGGGTTCGAGTCCCAGCGGTGCCATGGTTGTTTGTAGTGGATCGGAATCCACTTTAAAAAGTAGGTCCCGGTCTAATAAGATCGTAGAGCGTTGCGGGGGCATTGTTACTCCGCGTCCGTGGCTTATCTTCAAGTTACACGCGCCCCCTGGGGCAAAGTGAGTACGTTTGTGCAGCACTTGCCTTAAGGCATCCAACACCAAGGTGTCTGTGTTTGCCAGCTGCGTTAGAAAGAAAAAAAAATATCAGCATTTCACTTCGTGAAATAAATGATTAGTAGATAATTTTTTAAAGTAGTTTTAAATGACGAATCAAGTTTCTTGAAGTTAGAACTATGATCTTTTCATTAAAAAAAAAAAAAATGCTACTGTAATGTGTTATGCCATAGATAATTTGCCTTATCTCCTTTGCAAGTTCAACATTTTTAATTTATCTGTCAATTTAGTCAATCAAGCTTTAGTATAAAAAGATTATGAAACATTTTTATGATGTAAATACAGATTTTAATCTCAATTATCTGAAAATGCTACAATATTTTTATTTAGTGTTATGTTTTATAAGTTTCATAAGAAAGTATATGTATACATTTCTATGGAATACAAAATTTACATCTGTAAAAGTAAATTCTTAACGTTATAT
Organism: Caerostris darwini; assembly: GCA_021605075.1. Lineage (NCBI taxonomy): Eukaryota > Metazoa > Arthropoda > Arachnida > Araneae > Araneidae > Caerostris > Caerostris darwini. Next base: position 80,349 of record BPLQ01014799.1, read on the forward strand.
TCTTTTAATATTCTCAGGATATTTTTTAAACAACAAACATATGTAGATATGTTGAGTAAAATATTTATTCTTAGGTGTATATTAATAGCTTCTATTTCTGTATTTTTCTTATTGGATTCAATAACTTAAACAAAGGTGATAGGTGATTTTTTTTATAATATTTGTTTTTGATGTACAAATTTGAAATAAGTAGAAGTTTTAGGATCTTATTACTGAAAATGACCATGTGATATTTTAAATTTTTAAATTTATGCCATAAAATGTTTGCAATTTAAAGAAGAGGAAAATGGAGAAGTTTATTTATTTATTGTTTCTAAATCTTTGCCTTTTTAGCTGACATATAAACAAAATTATTTTTCAATTAAACAAAAATTGTCATTTTTGTTAACAAATTAACGGTATGATAAAGATCATAACTTCTTAAATTATATTGATTTCAAAATTTTCTGAATATATTTATATTTTTGTAATATTATCAAAGAAGTAAAATAGCGTGAATGTTGATCAAAGCAAATAAGCAAAGTAAATGAGCAAATGAGCAAAGCAAATAAATGAGATTTGAAATCAGACTAACTATAAATTTATTTGCTTTGATTGAATTACAGTTTGAAGTGAAAACATTTATAAAATCGGTTCTTATATGTAACTGGTTCAGGATGTGAGCGTTATATATTGCCAATTTGAAATGTTAATAAATTCAAAACTATACATAATTTAGTAGATATAGATAAAAACAAACGTGTACAGGAAGATTGATAGATTACGTTGTTTCTTATCCTACATGGTCAACAGCAATTTCTAGACCAAGTCCATCATGGAAGAAGGGAAGGGATGGCAGCTTTAATGTTTACCAGCGGCATACGTTTCCGCTCGTAAACATTAGCTGGTCGACGAGTCTGTCGAATTTGAGAGATTCTAGTGGAAGGGAGGATTGGTTTGGTTTGTCGCTCTATGTTCATTTTGTGCACACTTTGGGCTAATTAGACCGGGACCTACAGTTTAACGTGGATTCCGAACAATTAACAAACATCCACGCCACCGCCAGAATTCGAACCTGAAGCCTGTGATACCAAAAGCCAGATAGCTAGCCAATTGGCCACCAGACCGCGGGAGGAAGGGGGAGATCACAAGCCACGTATCGGGATGAAGGAGGGGAGGAAGAATTCGCCTAGAATACGGCGCAGCGTGTTCAGTTCCTGCTGTTATATCTCTTGATTCAGACATGTTACGGAAGTGATCAAGGGCTCATCTGAAAGTTCTTGATAGATATAACTAATTATAACAATAAAAGACACTCTTAAATAAAATTTATTTATGTGAAATATAAAAATAAGTGAACTCTTAGGTGAAATTTTATAATGTCAGCTTATACGCAGTTAAGTTGAAGCAAAATTCGAGGAAACGCATTGAATGAGGTATACGGACTCAAGACGTACTCAACAGCCCCAAAAGTCATATGCAGATAGCAGATATAATATATTATCGATTACAACAAGCTTAGCGCGCCTAGTATGAGTGATATCATTGAACCAATGAATATAAATGATATAGAGCAAATTATTACTGTAGAAGAGAATATGGATATTAATTTCAAGAGGGACAGTGTATACGATGTGTGCTGGAAGAAAGGCTTGGCACAGTGCAAACTTATGCAGTCTATTTAAGTTACCACAGACCCATTATGCATATATTAACATTATAGCATCGTTCTATTTAATATCTGAGCTCTTTATTAATAATTCTCATATTTTAATTTATTACTGGGGAATTCAGGAATTTCCCAGATTTTTCAACAACAGGAAAAAAAGTAAGATTAAACTCTCTCTCTTTAGGTATGACCTTTCGGATTAAATGATACCCATTAATCTGTCGTCTATATTAACAATAGGTTTTTTTTTCCAATGTGGTCATCTTTAGACATGGTTTTTCACATTATAGTATGATCTTTGTCGAGATGTTGAAAATAAAAAGAGTCTATGTACTATGATATCGGAATTAGAAATATCATAGTACTTATTACCTAATTTTTATTTGTTTATTAAATACATAAAAATATAATTTCAAGCTTTTAATTTAAAAGTTATATATTATTTCGATTTATAAGATTGAGAAGTGTTATAATTAATACACGCCATTTAGTCGTCTGATTGATGAACTTGTGCTGCCATCTTGTGACAAAAGTAAGAATTAAAACGAATATACTAACATCAACTTTCTTCATTCTTATTAATGGCTTCAACTAATAATTGTTTAAATAGTCTGCATTATTAATAAAACTGTAGGTTTTATTAATAATGAAGACTATTTAAACAATTATTAGTCTATAATGAGGTTAAAATATACTTTCTTAAGCAATTTTGAATAACTTAAAAGTACTTAAAGAAATAATAGATTTAAAAAGAAAGGAAAAACCTTAAAATATAAGTGGATTATACATAAAGTATTAAACAGATTCAGTAAGAATTTATTCTAATTAATTTATTTGCGGCAATTTAGTTTTTATTTATTATTAAAGTTCGTAAATTATTTAGACAATTATAAATGTTTTTTACGAATAACAAGAAATGTAATCAAAAGTATGAAAGCCCTTATTATACGTAATTAATAAATGCTCAATTTAAAGTATAGTAAAAAAATATACAATTATCTGGCTCAATTAACAAGAAAAATTTTCAAAACACTTTCTATTGGAAATACTTACATTTGTAAGCAAATGAAATATAATAAATTACAATATATAAAATATAAAAAAATTGTAACTCACATTTAAAATAAATTTATTACATTTCTAATGATTTTATGACTATTTCAGGCTTTTTAAATTTGCTGATGATAAAATAAGGAATATATGAGCTCAAAACAAATAAAATAATAACAATATAATACTTATATAAATAAATGCTATTGTTTATTTAGAAACTTATTTCCGGAAGTTAGTTGTTGCTTCTGGTGACATCTGTTGGTAGTCTAGAATAAAGTTTTGCTATACTTTCAGATAAAAACAATATTATATTTTGAATTTTTTACACAAATATCCGAAAGAACATACTAATGAAATTAATAAAATTTAAATTTGATGACATACTTAAATATTTTCACTCTAGTTATAATTTTTTACTTAAATAAATTATAATATTTATTCTAAAGAATTTTAATTTTCATTCGTGTAAAGCAAGAATTTTTAGCTACTTTTAAAAGGATTATTGTAACATATTAATAATTACAATAATATTAATAATTATTGTAACATATTAACATATTAATTCAAACATATATGAATAACATATTCAATTTTCTATAGATCATTGCATTTGATTGATCTAATTTTTCTTATGTTTTACATATTTCATTTTTCTTATGTTTTAGATATTTCATTTTTCTTATGTTTTAGATATTTCATTTTTCTTATGTTTTAGATATTTCATTTTTCTTACGCTTTAGATATTTATTTTTTCTTATGTTTTAGATATTTTTTTTTCTTATGTTTTATATATTTCATTTTTCTTATGTATTATATATTTCATTTTTCTTATGTTATTAATTATTTTTTTACACCTTTTTGTCATTAGAAAAGAAACGTATTAACTAGCCGAAAAATGATCAAAACACAGGGTAATGGGAATATTTAATTTGAAATTGATATCAATATAAAGTTTTACAGAATAAAGAAAAATTATGCATTTTTATACTGCAATTATACAATTTCCTTTAATACTGATTTTTGTAAATAATTAATTTGATATTTTATCTTTTAATAAATTTTTCGTTTCTTATGAAATGTATTGAATCGTATTTCCTTTTAATTTTGTAACGAAAATATCTCTAAAGAGTTACATCAATTTAATAGAGGAAAAAGAACTTTGAAAAAAAAAAAAAAAAAAAGTTAGAACCAGATTAAGAGCAAGTTTTAAATCAAAATTTCTTTAGATTCAAATATATTTTTTGTGATTCTACTAAAACAAGATTAATTAATTATAACTATTAAATATACTAATCAATTATAACTATTAAATATACTAAATATCAATAACTTTTTAGATTCCAAAAGATTAAGAGCTAATAAGAGTCAACAGAAAATGGTTCTACTTACTTAGTATCTTTCTCTGTTATTACCAAAATTGCACCCAACTACTTTAAGGAAAACGCTTCAGGCGTTATGAGAAAATTCCGAAAGAAAATAGATTCGAGCGATAATTTTAATTCACCGACGTTCCATATCGCTTTCGTAATCTGCAGAATTAACTGATCAAAATCTTTTATCAATTGCCACGTATGTTCTACATATATAAACAACATATATATTTTATATTTAGCTTTACTATCGGACAACTTGTCTAGATACTTGCCATTAAAAATCAATTGAATAGTAGAATTTGTTTTAGACTTCATTTAATTATTCTTTTTTCTTTTTGAAAACATCTACATTAAGCATTTTTAATTTAGTTTTTACTGAATATTTATTATGTCATTTAATAGTTAGTTTCTTTTATAAATGCTTGATCTGTGCTATAGAAAGAAAATTTTGCTTAGCTACATGTAAAACATACTTTTTTTTAGCTGAAAAATGAATTTCTAGAAAAAACATAAATTGTAATAATGTTTTCCCAAACAATGATTTGTACAATTTAATGGATTTGTAATTTTTCTCTTTGGTTATATTTCTACAAAAATAGTACTGGTTTTTTTCCCCCTAATAATTGACTAGCAAAATGGCCCCTGAACATTGACCCAATGAATGTTTTCTTTTACTGATTTGCTTATTTATTGTTATTTTGCCACTACAAATTTTTTAAAGAAATTATTTTTATCTTTATAAGTTTTTTCAGATATTTACATGTTTTTTAAGTACTTTGGAATATGAGTAATAAAAGAAGGGCTTTATTTGTTGTTTCTGGTTTGGTTATTTTGATTCTTTTTTTTTATTATTCTTATTCCCTTTTCATTTATAAGTTATTTTAATTTTAATTTATTATATCTCAATATTTCAACATTTATTTTTATTTTTTGGAAATCATGCGTTGCTAAAATGAATTAGATAATTCTATTTAAATACATATCTTGAATCATAGATATACATTCTTTTCTAAAGAAAGCTGCCATGTCTTTTTTTTCAATGCGCGTTAACAAATAAAAAAATTGTTAATGTGTTAACAAAATTTACTTAACAAGTTTTGCTTAATATGTTAACAAAATTTTTCAAAAAAATTGAATTTTATTATCATGCCTTTCTTTAAAATACGGATAAATGTTGATTTTCTTTATTTATGTTACATGAATATTGTTATGAACATATTATGTCATACATGAATATTGTTATGAACATATTATGTCATACATGAATATTGTTATAAACAAATTATGTCATGTTAATTATCATTATTATTGTTATAAACATATTATGTCATGTAATTTGATCAGCTTTAAAAACATTTTCTAATATAAATTGTTTTTGATTTAGAGCTTTCTAGTTTCAATTTTTAAAGTTTTTTAAAGTATTTTTGTGTTTTTCTACTTTTCAACTACGAAAGCAATGACGTATTACAGGACAATTACGCTATAAATGTTGTTATTTTATACTGTATAAACTACTAACAGTATTTATATTATTTACATAAAAATCTTGATTAAAGAACGTCTAAAGTGTGTAAAACATTTAAAGCCTAGAAATTTACGTATTAACGGTACCTTGATCTTACAAAAAAAGTTTCATTCATTCATAAAAATATTAGAAAACTAGAAATTTAGAAAATATTAGAAAACTAGAAATTTAGAAAATGATTACAAAAAAAGTTTCATTCATTCATAAAAATATTAGAAAACTAGAAATTTAGAAAATATTAGAAAATAATTCATAAAAATATTAGAAAATTAATTTAGAAATGAGGATAGTTAGATTAATTTAGAATTTTAATGATTTAATTAATTTAGAATTTTAATGATTTAATTAATTTAGAATTTTAATGATTTAATCAATTTAGAATTTTATCAACTAATTCATCATAAAAAAGTTTAAATTTTCAGTGCTTTTGAAAATTAGGGAGGAATGTATTCAATTTTATGGTTTATAATTTTAAAAATATATTTTCTCTGTGAATAAATTTAAACAAAAATCAAGTAACAAACAGTCATAATGTTTAATAGTTCAGTTATAAATTACTCTTAAAAGCAGATATTTTTATTCATAACTAATTAACAATTCATCAGTTATAAACGCAGGGGTTATTGAATTAGCTATAGGCAATTCAGTACAATGTCTTTCTTTAAAGTATGAATTAATGTTAATTTTATTTATGTTATACTTATATTGTTATGAACATATTATATAATGTTACATAAAATTGATTCATATGAAGTGATTTTGGAGAAAAGAGTGAACAATTTGATCTGTATTAAAATTATTTTCTGATACAAATTGTTTTTGATTTCGAGTTTTTTGGGTTCGATTTTTAAAGTAAAATAAATGAAAATATTGTCCCTTACGGTTCTTTTAAATTTCTATTGCATGAACTTTCAGGAGGAAAAAACTCCACCTTTGAAAAACTGAAGTTCATTGAATTTTTGCAAAATTAATAATATTCCCGATTCAATAACTATCTTCTTTTACTAAAAATGTTGTAAATCTGAGAAGGAAACAGTATGAAAACTCAATTATTGATTATAGAGTTTTATGTAAAAATCACAATTGTAATCGAATTTCAATTTAGTTTGATTTTTTATAGATGCCCACCAGTGCACACAACTAAATGTTTTGATATCTTAGGAACTAGTTGAAACTTTAAAAAAATTTCTTTTGTTCCTTTGATAATAAATGATGTGGTTGTATAGTTGTTCAGGTTAGATTTAATTTTTAATATAAATATTACGCTTATGTTCAGTTAAATATAATTAAATTTTTAAAAATTTTTAATGCATTAGTGGATATTTCATAACAAAATAAATTATGCATGACATTAATTTTATTACTAAAAATTATTTGAGGAAACTAAAATCCCAAAAATGGTTATAATACTTTTCTAAACCTGATAACCCTTCTTTATAACAGAGATAGAATAACACAATAACTTAATATTCCTAAAAAAATAATACTTTTATGGGTTGAAAACCTTAAATCCTAAGATAAAGATACAGAATATGAAATAAATTAAATAATATGGTCCATAAGAAATTTAAAAAGAATATACTTAAATGAGCAACCCTTAAAAGGCATAACAAATAACTAATTAAAAAGACAAAAAGTATTTAGCATGTTCTAATAGCAACTCTCTCTCTCTCTATTTGCAATTGCTTTTTTCACAGAAAAAAATAAAAATAAAATAAATATTTTTATATTATTGTTATTATTATAATAATTATAATTTAATAATTATTATCATAATTATAATTATAAAAATTAAGCATTATTATTTTGAGTTAATTATCGAATTTGAGAGTTACTATTCTGAAAGTTAGACGAAATTCATTTTATTATTTTTTGTGTAGTTTTATATTCCTTTTTCACATATCTTGATTTCCAAAACGTGGAGAAGCTCTAAAAAGAAGATTTTTAGAAGTTCAACGCAATATTTTTTTTATCTCTCTGCATTCTTTTTTCCCGTTTGGCATTCTTGCTGAGCTCATTGCAACATTGCTAACCGGATGAGTTTGAAGGAAGTGCTTAAATTGGAGAATCTTAACCTGATTCGAGCCTCTTCAAGATTTATACTTCTTACGAAAAAAAAATGATGACTTTTTTTTGTGATGTATGAGTATTAAGTTAAAAAATATATACTTAATTTAATATGTGAAGAAATTGTATCTAATCTTAAAATCTATTTTTATAAAAATAAGATTCAAATAATATATTAAATTAAAAAAACTCTTCATTTAAAATTTTTTTCAACCTTTTTGCTTAGTTTTATAAACAATAATTGTTGATGTAAAAGAAGATTTAAACCTAGGTAAAAGAAGATTAGGTAATTACCATTACAATTTCTGATAATTCCAACAATAATTTTTTCTGTTTGTATAAAAATAATGATATTTGAAATAATAACTGTAATTTTAATATATTTCTTTTAAATTCAAAACTTAGTAGATGGCAGTATCCTTTCAATAACTATATTCTTTATTCTTTTTAATTTTATGCTCTATATGAATTCTATTAGATTAATTCAAATGATTATTATATAATTATAATATAAAAATAGTGTTTGAAACAATTATTTGTTCTTTTGGGAGAAGAATGCTTTGTACTTCATGAAATAGTTCATTTGACTTTGATTTTAGAGAATCATTGTAATTTATGTACATGATGTAAAAGCATTAAGTTTAAAAAATGCATTCTTAATTTAATATGCAAAGAAATTATATTAATCTTAGAATCATTTAAAAAAAAGTTTTGAATAATGTATTAAATAAAAAAAAAATCAAGGAATTTTGAAAATTTTGTTCAACATTTTTGCTTTGTTTTATAAGCAATAATTGTTGAAGTGACAGAAGTTTAAAACTTAGGTAACTACCATTAAAAATTCTGGTAGTTCCAAACAGAATTTTGTTCTTGTTATATACAAATAATCATATTTGAAATAATACCTATAATTTTAATATTTTTCTTCTTAAATTTCAAACTAAGTAGATGCCAGTATTCTTTCAATAACTGTATTTTTCTATTATCTTTGATTTTGTGTTCTATATGAAAACTATTATATTAATTAAAATAATTATTATATAATTATAATTTAAAAATAATGACTGAACAATTATTTGTTCTTTTGGGAAAGGAATTTTCTCTATACTTCATGAAATAGTTCATTTGACTTTGATTTTGGCGAATCATAGTAATTTATGTACGTGATGTAAAAGCATAAGTTAAAAAATATATTCTTGATTTAATATGTAAAAAAATTATATTGATCTCAAAATTTTGTTTTTTACAAAAATAAGTTTCGAATAATGTATTAAATAAAAAAAAAACCCTCTTAATTTTGCTGAGTTTTACAAGCAATAATTGTTGAAGTAAAAGAAGCTTAAAACTTATGTAACTGCCATGACAAATTCTGGTAGTTTAAACCATAATTTTGGTCTTGTTATATAAAAATAATGATATTTGAAATAATAACCATAATTTTAAAATTTTTTTAAATTTCAAAATTAGTAATTGCCAGTCTCCTTTCAATAACTATATTCTTCTATTTTCTTTAATTTTGTATTCTAAATGAAAACTATTACTTTAATTCAAATAATTATTATATAACTATAATATAAAAAAGTGTATGAAACAATTATTTGTTCTGTTTTTGGAGGAAAATCTTCTCTATAGTTCATGAAAAAGTTCATTTAACTTTGATTTTAGTGAATCATACGAATTTACGTACATTTTTGTTTATTATGTACGTATTAGTTTTATTTACAGAACTATTAGAAACTTTACATCATTTAAAAAGAAAAGCTTAAGTTTTAAGCATAAAATAAACTAAAAAAGAAATTTAAATATGCTAATTTTCTTTCGAAACTTATATTACATTTTCTAATTATTTTATTAATTTTTGAACAGATAAAATCAATTTGTTTAATGAAAGTGACAGAAATAGTATGAAAATGGATATCTCTGAAATAGAAAAAGGAATTTTCTTCCATCATTCATGAAAATGTTTATACTTCTTTAATGACAAACATTCATTACATTGGTTTATTCTCAAAATATTTATTAAATCAGATTAACATTAAAATAATGTATTGAGTTTTATTTAAAACACTTTCTCATTTAAAATTGATCCGTTTCAGAAAAAAGTTTCGTAAAATTTCACATAAACGAAAGAAAAAAAAATTTTAAGGGAAAAACTATGTGCACTATATATTGTTTTTTCATGTTTCTAAGCTTTTTTCCATTTTCTTAACTGCATAAAAGGATTTTCCCTTTCTTTTTATATAATTATAATTTAAAAATAAATTATTATATAGTATATTGCGTAAATTATAGAGAAAATTTCAAAATAAAGTTTTCCTTCGAATAGATTTGTTTATCACTAAAAAATTGAAAGCACTGAATTTATTACATTACACGCATGATATGTTTGTGGTTCCGCATGAGTATATCAACGATATATAATTTTAAACGTGAAAACTTTCCTTAAAAGGAAGATTTAAGAAGCAGTAAAATGCATGGTAAAATTTTAAATTATAAAAAGTGTTACCTTTTTAACTTCTTGAAAACATAACCTTTTGACATTATTTTTTTTTACATTACATTACTTTTATTTTAAACTAAAGAAAGGTTGACACAAGTTTTGTAAATAAATTATTTGAGGTAATTATTGTTTATTATTCATTAAAAAAATACGGAGTAGGATAGGGAAAATAGAGAGGTAAATGTCTGGTTTGTAAAAGCATTTCTCTATTAAATTACAAGGAAATAAAACAGAATATGACGTTTTCATATAATAAAAACATATAAGACGAAGAGATACAGGATAATTCTTGATGTGATTTCGAATAATTTCATAAACTCTTATTCAATGTTTTTTTATATTTTAAGTATATTATATCACATAAATATTAGATCACTATGTTGCTATAAGTAGAACATCCTTATTTCAATAAATTTAATACTAAAACTTTTTAGAATGCGTTAACTTCCGGAAATTACTAATATTTAAGTGCTGCATTTCTTACTATATGAATTTAATTACAAATGCTATTATAGTGCACATTAAATCTTCGCAGCAACATTCAAATACACTCTCTATTTACTACGCGCTCTCTGACAATTTGTCTGAAGTTTGGAGAGAGCGTCTGGCAACACTCATATCTTTGAGTTTCGGTTTAGAAAAAGGTGTGCTGGCGGTGAGTCATGCTGCGCTTGTATTATGAAGCTCTTGTAAATAACAATTAAATAATGTAATTCTTTTTCAATGAAATGATCTCTTTCACTCTTTATTGGTGATGTTTTCAAGCTTCAACACACCATACTATATATACACTGAAGTGACAAAAGTCATGGGATACCTCTTAATATCGTGTCGGCCCTCCTTTCACCCGGCGAAGTGCAGCAACTCGACGTGGCATGGACTCAACAAGTCGTTGGAAGTCTTCTGCAGGAATATTGAGCCATGCTGTCTCGATAAACGTCCATAATTGTGAAAGCGTTGATGGTGCAGGATTTTGGGCACGAACAGACCTCTCGATGATGTCCCATAAATGCTCGATGGGATTCATGTCGGGCGATCTAGGTGGCCAGATCATTCGTTGGAATTGTCCAGAATGTTCTTCAAACCAATCGCGAACAGTTGTGCCCAGTGACATGGCGCATTGTCATCCATAAAAATCCCATCGTTGTTTGGGTACATGAAGTCCATGAATGGCTGCAAGTGATCTCCAAGTAGCTGAACATAAGCATTTCCTGTCAATGTTCGGTCCAGTCGCACCAGAGGATCAAGTCCATGCCATGAAAAAACATCCCACACCATTACGGAGCCACCACCAGCTTGAACAGTGCCTTGCTGACAGTTTGGGTCCATGGCTTTGTGGGGTCTGCGCCACACTCGAACCCTACCATCAGCTCTTACCAACTGAAATCGTGACTCATCGGACCAGGACACGGTTTTCCATTCATCTAGGGACCAACCGAGAGTCGCTGCAAGCGATGTCGTTCTGTCAGTAAAGGCACTCGAGTCGGTCTTCTGCTGGAATAGCCCAAGAAAGCCAAATTTCTCCGCACAGTTCTAACAGACAAGTCCCTTGTACGTCCCACATTGATTTCTGCGGTTATTTAACGCAGTGTTGCTTGTCTGTTAGAATTTACGACTCTTTGCAGACGTCGCCGGTCTCGGTCGTTAAGTGCAGGCGGTCGACCACTGCGCTGTCCAAGGTGGGATGTTATGCCTGAAATTTCATACTCTCGGCACACTCTTGACACAGTGGATCTGGGAATGTTGAATTCCCTAACGATTTCCGAACTGGCATGACCCATGCGTCTAGCTCCAACTAATATTCCGCGTTCAAAGTCTGTTAATTCCCGTCGTGCGGTCATCATCACGTCAAACCCTCTTCACATGAATAACTTGAACAGAAATGAAAGCTCTGCGCATTTATACCTGTTCTACGCGATGCTACTGCCATCTGAAACTTTGCATATTGCTATCCCTTGACTTTTGTCACTTCAGTGTATATAGGGTGATTATAATTAAAGTCCCACTTTCAAAGTTCCACTTTTCACTCGTCACAAGGAGTTCAAATTTGAACTGAAGATACTTGAAGAAGGGGGAAACAGTACGGCATCAAAAAAGTTCCAAAGTATATTGATAGATGGCGTTGTAAGCGGCATAAATAAAGTGAATTCGGCTGCCAGTGATATTTTCAATCGAAATTACAACGTATTTGTCATGAGTTGCACATTAAACCAACTATAGTGTTCAATGTGCTTGATTGTTTCGGTTTTTTGACGGAAAAAATGACTTTCAAGTCATTCAACAGTTGTGACACTGTTAGTGGAATGCCATCCACCAGGGCGAGGTCATACCAAATTGGATGGAAAAAAATTGGAGGAACTTTTTTTGGAAATTTTTTGAGGCCCTACCGTTTCTTCCTTCTTCAAGTATCATCAGTTCAAATTTGAACTCATTGTGACGAGCAGTTCTTTTTTTTAGAGCATTTTGAAAGTCGGACTTTAATTATAATCATCCTGTATATATAACTTATTCGATTTATGAGCAAATCATTCTTTCAACTTCTTTATTTTAAGTAAAACTGGAAATAAAAATTGAAATGATTACTACTCAAGAAAAGAATTGCTTTCGAATATTGAACACTTTGGTTTGAAGTTATTCCCCACAAGAACAGAGGTGTTGAAGATTCAGTGTTAAACAGGGTGAATCAAGGGAACTGCACCAACTTCATATCGCTACATATTTGAATGGGTACTTCCAAGGGTGGGTCGCATCTTTCTCCTTGAGCCCAGGAAAAAGACAATCCAGCAAAAATTTATTATGTAGCATTCCTAGCATAGAAATGGAGCTTAAGAAAAGAAAAAAAAATTAATAATAAATGAAAACTTAAAATTTCTTTCCCGCAGATAAGAATTTGCAAATACTAGTTTTTATTTTTCATTATTCAGTTTTAATCAGCATAATTTTTTGTACCTTTTCAAACTGAACCTTTAATTAGATATCTGCCACAATTCTATACTTAAAATGCAAATACATTTTGTGTCTTCATCATCAGTCATCACTAATAAAAAATACATCATCAATCATCACTAATAAAAGATACATCCTCAATCATCACTAATAAAAGATACATCAGCAATTATCACTAATAAATGATACATCATCAGCCATCACTAATAAAAAAATTCGAAAGTTTAGATTTGTATAAGTATAATATAAAACTTTTAAAAGAAAACTTATTTTTTTTAACAAAAGAATGTTTCACTGAGGCACAGAATTGTACATCTGAATGCATTGATTTTTTTCTAATGAATAAATAGCAGTAATGTTTTTATAAAAGACAGCTAAATTCTATTACAGTAATCCTAAAAGAATCTTTTTATGTAAATCTATTTTGAATCTAAAATATTTCATAAATACTATATATTGAAACAATTTCTAAATAAAAGAGTAACCTATCATTAATAACAAAATTCTAAAAATTCAGTTATTTTTTATGTAATGTTGATTTTATAAATCCATGAAAGTTAGCATTACAATTTTATTAGTGTAAGACCCCCCAAAAAATTCTCTAACACAATCACAATTAAAAGAATTTATTGTATTTTTATTGAATTTTAACAGTCTGGACTGCAAACTTTAGAATCCAACTATCTACTGGATTCATTGCTACACACTACTGGATTTCAACTTCCTACGAATTCGTGAATCACGAATCACTCTTCTGAAAAAGAAGAAGTCCATCGAACAAAACGAAATCATTTTTGATGGTAAAGAGGATCATAACGATTGATGACCTACTATTTTAACGAAAGGAACCACTAAAACAAACGTCATGAAAACGCGGTCGGTGAATGTAGGTCTCCAATGGTTGCTCAAGTTTTTTATTCTTGGGAGCCAAGTCGCCAAATAGAATGTTAAGACACTTTTCCCCCTCAGTCAAAGAGGGGAAAGGGTTTTGATTCATCATTGGATATTCAATAATGTGCAAGATGACGGCAATATTTAATCTACTATCCATGGGAATTGCACCAATGTGGGGATTAGAATTAAAATTTGTATGCATGATGTTTTAAAGACAAAGGATTTTGACTTTAAAAAAATTCATTTTAAATTTGTGTGCAAAAAACAAGACAAAAATTAACCAAATCTGAAGTGATTTTTTTTTTTAAATTTTTGTTTAAGTACATAATAGAAACTATTAAACAGTTTCATTTTGTCCAAAAACATTTTTGATACATAAAAATATTTAAGCAGAGTTAAGCATTTCAAATTATAAACTATCCATTCGTAGGTTAAGTAAATAAATAATCATCTGAAAGTTTTAAACTCACTATATTTAAAATAGTTAAAAAATATATTAGTTTTATTAAAAATAAAGAATTTATTCCTTTTATGAAATAAATGCACTTAAATTTGAATATGAATTTCATTAGTTTAAATATATATGGGCCTTTTCCGATATCTGTATAGGACCTCAGTAAAATTTTATTATAAAATAATTTTAATTGTACAGTTTAAAAATTTATAATATTTCTAACTCATAATCATGATATATTTATAAATAGAAAAGAAAATGTTTGAGATTGAAAGCGTGAGAGGTATATTTTATAACTTATTCCATGCTTTTCATTATAGGAAAAGAACAATTTATTTAGTTTTATTTGGATAATTTGTTATAAAAAAAGTAATATACTCAACCTTAATGTAATTATGAAATACAACTAAATATATTCAAGACTGAATTAAATTGCATTTATTAATATAATTTTTTTGCAATATAAGTTAAATTATTTTAAATAAAGGAGACAGGGCTGTACTAAGTTCAGAATAAACACAAATCTGAAGTACATTGAAAGTAGATTTCAAAGTAGAACGTTACAAAATTAAAAAAATTATAGCATATTCCGAAAAAAAAGGAAGTTATTAATATTTCATAAATAATCAATTCTATATCTGGAGCTTGTTTGAACTAATTTTCTATAGATATGAAAAAATAGCAATTATTTCAGAATTTAAATGGTGTATTATTAATATGAATTAATAGCAAACTGTTATGGTTTCATATTAAAATTAAATCAAACACTTTCAATAATTGAAAGGTCTTTTATAAAAATCTCACGAAAGTACTGATGATTCCATGGATTTAAATTAAATAACTATTTATCAAGTAATGTTACTATTATATTTATTTATTTATATTTTTTATATTGTTAAAAACTACTCTTGCAGAAAAATTTCTGTCTCTGATATGTAAAGGAGTGAATGTTATTTTTTGTTAAATTGTTTACGCCTTTTAATGCAATACAATCATATGATCTCAATAATGGTATAATAAAGTGTTTATTTATGTAATAAACATTTACTCTATAAGGCATAATATAACAACAGTAACTTTTATTTAAAAACTTTTATAAAGTGGTTTAAATCGTACACAATATGTTGGCATTAGATAATAATTAAGAACTATGATAAAGGGAAAGATTTGAAATCTACGTAACTTTTCCAAATAATATAAGCTCCACTCATTTACATTCAAACATTAGTTTAAAAAATTATATTTAAAAAAGTTTAATATACTTCCATGTTGCTTTGAAAAAAACTCCAGTGGAGTTGCTCAATAAATAAATCTTGTAGAGATTTATTATTATTATTTTTAATTTCAAATACTAAATCAAATCGTAATCCCTAAAATAATGATGGAATTATTTTATCCACATATACTTATCATTTTTAACCACATTAGAAACGATATGTGGCTAAGATAAGTGTATGCTAAGATGAAGGTTATCATTTCACGTACTTCATCTTAGTCACATACACTTATCATTTCAAATCCATACAATATGAAAAGCCAATTCACATAATTTACTGCACGTTTCGTGCAATTTGTTGTGATTTTCTTCTGTTGATTTAGTTGCTACATCTAATGATTAACCCAGTTATTATGCACGCGATAAATACAATTATGACAGATTTAAAAGATAATCTGATAACTTTTCCGAATATTTTTCAAAAAGAGATTATTTGAAAAGCTCTACTGTCCAATAATAAATGCAATGCTTAACATTTTTATTGTGTAAACATCACAAATACTGTCATGATTATGTTACTGGCATTTTGTATTACTATGAAGAAACTAGTCACTATCGTTAATAAATCGATCTTCTCTATTTATTTGCATTCATGTATATTATCAGTAATGATATTGCAATAAAGGCATTTAAATAAAGCCTTTATTCTACTATTAGTTAACTCTAATTTATTAGGTTTTATATATTATTAATTTTTACCATTTAATGCGAATAAAATATTATTTTAATGCTATTATTTATTTTCGACTGAATGTTCTTAAAATTTATTTAATTTTCGTCTTTTTCTTTTAATAAATAATAAATAATTTTTTATCACTCCCGTTTTGCACAAATTAAAAAATACTGAACTATAAAATTGAATTACAAGATACTGAACTACAAAATTGAATTACAAAATACTAAACTACAAAATTAAAAACTACTGAAACAACTACTACAACAACTATGACTACAAACAACTACTGAATTACAAAATAATGAACAATCCACATATATAAATACATACGTGTCCACATATAAAAGCTTTTAAGTTTAATGCTATTTTTCCTAGTTTCTACATAATTTAATATTAAAAAAAACATATTATATTAACTTACAAATTAAAAGTGATTGAGACGATTAGAAAATTTTACAAGTTTAAAATTTTATTGTTCAAATTAAAAATGTTTTATGTTGAGAGTAAGTTTCTCCAAGAACTATTTATATTAACTCTGCTTTTCAAATTTTTAATTTTCATGCTCAAGTTACTATTACAAAAAATACAATACATTTATTTCGTTTTCAAGAGATTTTTTATGACTTTAAAATTTTTAAAAAAATTATTTCTCTGTCATACGATGAATAGTTCTGACAGACCGTAGAGTAAATTGTTTCAGTCAAAATCAAAAAAAAATCGCCAAATGCATGGCGCTAAATCTACCACCGTGACAACCTTGATACTCTTCTTTTCCTTTCTCAGTTCTATCTTTTTCAGCAACCTTTCACACACAAATACACATTCAAGCAGTCAGAAACATCTGTGCGGACGGACCGGTGTGGTTTTCACACATTCAAGCTTTTCTTTCAATTTGTCGATTCGTAAACCTTTAAATAAAACCAATAACAATTCTTTAAAAAATATAAAAAGAGATTTCACGCTCTATCTGTGATTATTTACGATATTATTTTTGAATGGGAATGTGTGAATTGCAATAAAATAAATAACTTTAGCTAATATTTTTAGTTGAGAATGTTAAGTTTTTCCCCTTAAAAAAAATTAGTATTTATTTCGTGTTAATCATTGTTATGACTTCAAGTATTAGTTGTGGATTTTGAATAAACAGAGTATGCCATATTTAGAAAGCTGTGTTGAAAGGATATAGAAATTTTCATCTAGTAATTTAGGTAAGTGTTTTAAAAGAATTATTTTTTTATTAATGTCTAAGTCTTGTTTCATAATAATATTTATTACATGGGTAAGTGTTTATTATGTGTTGTCCCAAAAACCATTTAAAGAATAATAATTAAATTGTACAAGTATATTTTTTTTGGATATTCACTGTCCAAATAATTGACTATGTGAAAGAAAAATGTTAAATTATTAATGTAAGAATTTGAAGATTCCCTAAATATCTTTATAGGAAAAAGGATCATAATTACAGGTAAAATACATTTTCTCCTTTAAGATGTTGAGAGATGCAATCTTTTGTTTCCGTAAACAAAACATTAAATACATTAAAATATCCATTTCCGTAATCAGAAATAATGTGTTTACGAATAAAGAACAAACATATAATCTTGTCGTTAACTTCCATTCAATTTCAACAACCAAGCATTATCATAGATAAAAGAAGAAATTAAAGTATGTAACAAATTTCGGAAATATGAAAATCTACGTTTAGTCGAATCTGTGACTAATAAACTATATAAGTATCCCTGTAATTGTACATTCAGAAGTATAGATAAAAACAGTATCTTTTTTTAATAATTTGTGTGATAAAAGATTAATTAATCATTTAAATTAATGATAATTAATAAAAAAGAAAATAAACTTACAAACATATAAGCAAACATATATACAAACATATAAAACTTTCTTTATATTAGTAGTCCTGTTATATTTAAAAATTATTGGGCATAATGTTTAAAATTGCTTACAATGGATATTCAATATATCTAATACTATATTCAGCGTATTCAATTTATCAATACTAAATAAGTATTTAAATTTGACTGTAGTTTATTACAGTACTTTTTTCCTTCAAATTAATAATACAAAATTTCAAATTTTTTTAATTTAAACAATTTCAGTTATGTTTTACTTTTCCTTTTTTTCTCTTGTAACATATGATGCTTCTAATACCGTGCTTTTTCTTTATGTTGTGACTTACAATAAAATAGAAAATAAAAGCTGAATAATGATTATTTTTATAATAACTATTTATCAGAATGATAATTATAAATGAGATAGATAATTATAACTTTATCATCAAAAGTTTTATATTTCATTTATAAAGTTTAAAATTGTTAATTATTAGGTTGCTTAAGGTTGGTTAAGGTTGCTAAAGTTGTTAATTTAAATGTTTTACATGTGTAGAAAGCTAATTTTCAACTAAATTAATTTTATTTATTTAATTTTAATTATTAATTAATATTTAATTAATAAATAACTAAAAGAAATAAAACTGTATTTCCTTAAAATGGTGCTTATATTTATAACACTTACTGTAAAAGTAAAATAATTTATTAATCTTCAAGATAAAGTTCTTAAATAGGTAGACAGAACTGATATGTTCTGTTTTTAAATTCATTGCTTTTATATTCATGATTAGGAAATGAGAGTTAAAAATTTTTGTTTAGCAAAAAATTGCATTAATTGTATACAAATAAGATATTCGAAGAATTATAATACTGAATTATGTATATAATGTTTATAATTCATTGTTATCTAACTTTGTATGAGGTTATTTAAAATGTTAGATCGGTCTTTGTTCTTCTGAAGGGTTTCAATTGTGAAAACGTTATCTATTAAAGAAAATGTAATAGATATCTTTGTAGCACTAAGACATTGTGAATTAAAACCAGCCAATTTGATATTTAATATCGAAGAACTAATTTATTAATATTGAAATCAACTATAAAAAATAAATCATTTCAGCAGAATAAGATACCCTTACAATATTGAGATACTTTACGTAGATTAACAAGCACAATAATAACATATTTCTTATTTTTTTGTGAATTAAAACCAGCCAATTTGATATTTAATATCGAAAAACTAATTTATTAATATTGAAAGCAATTATCGAAAATAAGTCATTTCAGCAGAATAAGATACTCTTACAATATTGAGATACTTTACGTAGATTAACAACATATTTCTTATTACAACATATTTCTTATTATATATTTCTTATTGCTTTCAATATAATTTATTAATATTGAAAGCAATTATCGAAAATAAGTCATTTCAGCAAAATATGATATCTTTACAATGTTAAGATACTTACGTCGGTGAACAAGTACAACAATAACACATTTCTTATTTATTTGTAAATTAAAATCAGCCAATTTGATATTTAATGAAAAAGAACCAATTTATTCATGTTGAAACCAATTATCGAAAATAAGTCATTTCAGAAAAATAAAATATCTTTACAATAATAACAACCTTTAAGTCGATGAACAAGCACAACAATATCACATTTCTTATTTCTCTTCATAATTTTATACAAAAAAACATATCAAACAAGTTTAAGGGTTGTTCCCATTTGCATTCTGTCTAATTCAAAGACCAAGTTTTTTATCGTAAAAAATTCTTCTTGGTGAATGTATATTCAAGTTGCACCCAGGTCACATTTTAACTACTTATAAGCATGGTATCCAACTGAGATAGCTGTTCGTGCAAATTCATTGGTAATAAATGTCCTTTGAAATTCAGTGTTTTAGATTGACTTTAAAATAGTAATTAGCGAATTATTTTTCAGAATTTTTTTATTTGTTGTTGTTGTTTCTTATCCCACTTGGTCTACAGCAACATCTAGATCAAGTCCATGAACCCGTGTGAAACTTTTTATTTGATTCAAATAAATGCAATAGACCTTTTTTTAATTTCTTTTACTGAAATATAACAATTTCGCTTTTTTGTAGCATTATTTTCTTTTAGTATTTTTTGTATTATCTGATAAAAGTAAAAATGCAGTAAACTGCTATGTATTTACTATTGATTTTCTTATTGACTTAATTCTTTTACGGTAAAATTTTACATTTTGTATGATAATTAATCTGTGACTTACGTCAGAAAATTGACGCTCTATTATAAAATAGTTATATTGTCACGAAGAAGTAATAATCTAACATTGTTGCTTTTACATCAGAATTCAACAGTAGATATAACATTGCCGATGCTTAAATGTTGTTTTTACCAAAAAGAAATGCATTCAGGTATAATGGCAAAAATTGAATATTGAATTTAACAAAGATACCAAACATTTTCAATGAATTACTCGTATTTATTTCTATTATAAGCAAGTTGGATCATTTTTTGGGTACTCACTTACATCTCAGTCTTTTACTCAGTCTTCGTTTTTAAGAAGTTGCTTCATTTTCAATCATAAAAGTATTTTATTGCTATAAAGACTTTTTAAGTAATATTTATTTATTGGAGAAAATATTTCTTTTAACTAATTAATTAATAAATTATTTCTCTAAATAATTTCTTTCACCAATTATATATTACACAAATTTAAAAAATTATTATTAATTAATTTAGCAGAAATTCTGATTTTAACATATATTAATTTTCCAATAAATATAGCACTATTATTATAGTTGGCAAACTAATTTTCTACTTACAGTTTTCATTTGTTAATAGCACGAATTACTTATTCCGTAATTCACAATTATTAATTAATTAATTAATAATTATTAATTTTGTAATTCACAATTACTACAAACTATTTAGAGAAATAATAAATGGTTTCTCTAACTAATTTATTTCATCAATTATATATTAAATAAAAAAATTTCAGAACTTAATAGTAATTAATTTAGCAAAAATTCCGAATTTAACATATGTTAATTTTCTAATGAATATAACACTAGTATTATAGCTGGTAAACTAATATTCTAATTACAGCTTTCATTTGTTAATAGTACGAATTATTTATTCCGTAATTCACAATTTATTTAATAAACAAATTTTAACCTCTTTAATATGTGAACTGAGTAAACTATTGTCATGAAAATATGTAATCAAAAAGTGATTAACACTGCTGATAACATAAATGCATGAAAACGTTGAGTTCTTTTGTTAATTTCAATATTTAAGTCATGCATTATATTTGTATGCATTTCCTTTTGATAAAAAGCATTGACATTTATGTCCATACTAATAACAAACGCGGATGTTTTAATGTTCCGTGATACGATTAGAAAGACATTCATTTCCTCGCATTGTATATCCGAATAAAAGAAAAAGAACAACGACTGTTACAAAACTAAACTCATGTATGAAACATTTCTTTTTCTATTCATCAACAATCATGTAACAGGTCATGGCTACAGTAGGAATTTGAGGAAGAACTACTGTTTAATTTGGAAATAATAAGTTATCTCTTTTACAGTAGGATTTCCTGAAAACTGTCTATTTCTAAAGAATTTAATTAGATAAGTCAGCAACTTTAAAAATGATTTGAGTTTTAATTTTTAGCAAAGAATGAATCACTTTTGTATTTTCTGAGTATGGTAAGAATCACTTTTGTATTTTCTAAGTGTGACAAGAATCCCTTTATAAGAAAGAGAAATATATATGCCCAAATGAAATTTCAATTTTACGAGATAGTATTTGCAGGGATTAAATTTTTAGTATATATTCAATTTACGTATGCGTCAAATGTTTTGAAATTCTTCTATGCAATTAACATTAGATATACCATGTTGCTATAATATCATAGGTTGCAGAATTATCCAAACAGATAAATTTAAAAAAAAGGTTTTACGAATGACTTTTTTGTCTTTTGAATGATTTAACATCACATCACAGTTAACAGGTCATGGTTAAGTTAATAAATTATCTCTTTTACAGTAGGAATTCCTGAAAACTGTCTATTTCTAAAGAACTCAATTAGATAAAATAAACAGCTTTAAAAATGATTTGATTTTAATTTCCATCAAAGAATGTATAAATTTTCTATTTTCTAATTATGACAATAATTGTTTTATATATATTCCCAAACCAAATTTCAATTTTACGAGATAGTGTTTGCAGGGATTTAATTTTTAATATATATTCGATTTATTTAACACATAAAACGATTAGAAATTCTTTTATACAATTAACATCAGATATAATATGCTACTATAATATAATAGACTACAGATACATTATCTAAACAGATTTAAAAAAGTTTTATGGATGGCTTTTTTGAATGATTTAACATCATATAAAGATATAATTTAAATTAACAATAATTTTGGATATTTTTATGGTCCTCCTTACTAATTTTTTCTTATTTTTATTAAAATTTGAAAATAAAATTGCATCAAAAGTCAATAAAGAATTCTGTAAGACGCAGGAACAAATGAAGAGACAGAAAACTTAAAAATATGATAGCTAAATATATATCAAAACATTAAAAAATTTAAATCACAGAAGATAATTACAATGTCCTAAGCCAGTAATATTCGAATTGTGTATCCTCCCAACATTTCCAAATGTTGCTGAATTGTTTTTATGTTAATTTGTAATAATATTATTTGTTGCATTTCACAAATAAGAAATGTTTTTTTTCAAAGGCACCCAAGAATGTGTTTTGTAAGTTTTAAACTTAATTTTTGACAAGAAAGTATCCCATTAAATATTTTAATACTCATAAAAGTTCCACGAACTGAGAAAAATTGAAGAATACTGTCCTAAGCTTTATAACTTCCAACGTAAAAAAGAAAAATGTATATATTAATTAGGAGAGATGATTTCTTAAATTAAGCATATCATGTATATAAAACTGAAGTTAGGGAAAAAAGAGCTTAAAGAAATACTTCAAGAATTCAGCTATTGAACGTTATAAAACTAAAGAATATATTAAATTTTTCTTATTTTTTATCTATCTATGTTGTTTTGTTTTTATATCATGTATAAGTTTTTATAAGTATATAAGTCTTTTGACATAAAAATAAGTTAAATATAAATCATTTGTATATATATATATATATATATATATATATATATATATATATAGGTCTTAAAATTAAGTCTATAATAATATAAATAAAACTCCAAATATAAGTCTACTAATATAAAAAAAGATATTATTCTTCAACGAATTTTCGGGCGTAATCCCATAATTTTTTGGAAACATAGAAACTTTTCGTTTTCTATGTTTAAGAGAAAATACTATCACAATATTAAAAAGAAACTATTTTATTTCAGGTTAAAAGAAAAAATTTCTGATGGACTTGGCGTATAAAAAATTAATTATCAGTTTTTGATAAAAAAAAAAATTAATACACGGCATAAACTTTTCTCGTATTGCAATAAACTTTAAAGAGTGCTAGACATGCACTTAATGTTAAATTAGTTGTGATTAAGCGTTACTGTACTGCTAAAATAGCCTTGCAAAGGAATTTTGGAGTAATTGTTTTTAATTTCAAATTCTCTAGATTTTAAAAAAGTCAGCTTAATATTTTTAAGACAAGGATTTTACTTATTTTTTAATGATATTTTTTTTTTCTTTTACTCCTCAATTACCTATGGTATGTCCTTAATCTTGTTTGTTCATTGTTTGTAAAATTATCTCATATTGGATCTTATATTGAATAGTGTAGATCCAACGCGATGTAAGCAAAAAAGTCTCCTATCTCTGAAAATATGAATTTAAAGATAACATCTTTACAAATTACGCTTCAAAACTGTACAAGATGAAATATTTCTTCCCTAAGAGAAATGGAAACAATAGATGCCACCAGAAACTCAATCGCTGTTGAAAGAGATGGACAACACTTGATCGCGGTCTATCAGTGAACCATGAACTTATTTTTAGGTGACCTCAAGTAAAAGACAACAATAATAGCAATATGTAATGCAAATTTTGGTGCTAATCAGCTTATGAGAATATTTGAAAAAAAAACGTTTCACAACTTACACCTCATGATATTTTTCTGCTTTATAAATTAATTACAGTATGATGATAATAATAAATTTTATCTCAAAAATAATATGATAACATTAACTAACTACTTATTAGTACAGAGGTATGTTGATTTGTAGTATTAAAAAGGCACAAAGTTTTCATAGACACGCATTTTTTGCTTTGAAGCGGAACGGGTGTATTTGCATCAATTTTATGTATTTGTACCTTATCAAACTTATAAAAATTTAATTAGTATAGAAACATTAATTAGAGAAAAATAAATTTGCTAGTTTTTCAATTTCATTTAACTTTTTCATTACTTAAATAAGAAGTATATTTATAAATGGGCTTGATAAATTGTTTGGCATTTCTTTTAAATTTTTATGCATATATAAGTAAAGCTGTTAATCAAATTTGAAGTTTGTGAGGACTATGATTATAAAGAATTAAAAAAATCCGGTCGTTATTGATAGATAAATGTTTGCTGCAAATGAAATTGCAATGATTACCTAGTTAAATTAGTTAATGGTTAACTAGTAACTTTATCAAACT
Source organism: Caerostris darwini (assembly GCA_021605075.1). Lineage (NCBI taxonomy): Eukaryota > Metazoa > Arthropoda > Arachnida > Araneae > Araneidae > Caerostris > Caerostris darwini. The sequence goes on from BPLQ01014799.1 coordinate 105,246, forward strand.
TATAAAAATTAAATTAGTATAGAAGATTAATTAGAGAAAAATAAATTTGCCAGTTTTTCAGTTTCATTTAACTTTTTCTTTACTTTAATAAGAAATAAATTTATAAATGTTCTTGATAAATTGTTTAATGTTTCTTTTAAATTGTTATTCAGATATAAGTAAAACAATCAATCAGATTTGAAGTTTGTGAAGAGTATGGATAAAAGAATAAAAAAAAAATCCGATAATAGTTGATAAATGAAGGTTTACTACAAACGTCATTTCAATGATTAACTATTTCTTCGTATAATTTATAATGTAGCTGCCAAACAACGCAGTTTTAGGTTATAAAAACGCAAATTGTCACAACATCCTTCATAAATTTTAAAATTTAATTATTTTATTTAGCTTTTTCATTACTTTAATAAGAAGTAAATTTATGCATGTTACTGATATTTTTTTAAATTATTATACAGTTATAAGTAAAACTATTAGTCAAATTTGAAGTTTGTGAAGAGGATGGCTATAAAGAACAGAAAAAAATCCGGTCATAGTTTATAGATAAAGGTTTGCTACAAACGACATTGCAGTGATTAACTAGTTCTTCATAGAATTTATAATGCAGCTGCAGAACAACGCAATTTTAGGTTATAAAAACACAAATTCTTATAATATCCTTCTTAAGTTTTAAAATTAAAATTTTTTTTTATTTATTTAACCTTTTCATGACTTTAATAAGATGTAAATTTATAAATGTGCTTGATAACTTTTTTTGATGTTTCTTTTAAATTTTAATATAAGTAAAACTACCAATAAAATTTGTAGTTTGTGAAGAGTATGGATATAAAGAATAAAAAAAAATCCGGTCGTAGTTAATGAATAAAGGTGTGCTACAAATGGCATTGCAATGATTAACTAGTTTTTCATAGAATTTATAATGCAGTTGCAAATTTATACTATACACTTTTAGGTAATAAAATATAAATTCTCACAATATCATTCATAATTTTTAAAATTAAAAAAGGAACCTTTTTTGAAAGAAATTAAAATCAAACAGAATTCACGTCAGTATTTTCAAAATATCAATGATTTTGTTCCATTCTTCATACAATTTAATATGGAAAATTCGTATACACTCTATGAAGAACTAGTTAATCATTGCAATGTCGTTTGTAGCAAACATTTATCTATCAACTATGACCGTATTTTTTTATTCTTTATATCCATACTCTTCACAAACTTCAAATTTATTGATAGTTTTACTTATATCTGTATAAGAATTTAAAAGTATCGAAAAGATATTGAAGAAAATTTAAAGAAATTAAATTAAAAAAGAATTCATGTAAGTATTTTAAAATTATCAATAATTTTTTTTGTTCCGTTCTTCCTACTATTTAATATAGAAAATTCGTATAAGCTTCAATATTGTACTTTAATAATTTTTTTTTCGCCGACTAAAACGAAATGCAACTTTTCGAGACATTTAATTCATTTAATGGCGTGCATTGTATTAGAATGTAATAAATAATGGCGTTTGCTTTCTCTAAACTTGAATTTAAAATTTTAAATAATTCATTTATATTTAGCTTAATTCTTTTCAATAACTGAAAATCGTATGTTTTCTAAAAATAAGCAAAATTTCTTTTTTATCTGTATAACTTCAATAAGTATATGAATGTGTTCAATGGTTATATCATCCTACTTAAACATTAAAATCCGTATGAATGACAATCCTTTCTTTATACAGGTTAAAATTAAACTTAGTTATATAGATATATATACTTTTTGTAAAGCATTCAGAAAGTTTTCATTCATACTTTTCCTTAGATGCACTCTCACGTATTGTATTCTAGTAACATTTCTACAATCTTCTTAAAACATGAGTGCATTAGTTTGTATGAAATACCTACGAAATATCTCTGAAAATTGTGCATATAAATAAATGCATATAAATATGCTTTTATTAACATTCTTTAATAATTTTTACATATAATTAAATTAGGTTCATAAATATATTAGCCTTTTAAATCTATATCAGAAAATTCTGTACAGAAGGGGTTAATAGCTAGGAATAGAATTCTTAGAATTGACTAAAACTTGAAACAAAAATTCTTAGTATTGCTATTCTTAGTATTAGTATTACTTACATATGATAGAGAATATTATATAAACTAAATCTGTTTATCATTTTACTTGACACAGTTTTTATTACTCCTCGGTAGATTATTCAAAACGGCAATTGTAACTTCCAACTCATAGAACATTAGAAAAAAATATTTTGCTTTTTATTTATATTATTCATAACTCTGCCATGACTGTTTAATTTAGTCTTTTAAAAATTATTCAAGTCTAAATTTTCTGATAAAAGAAACAGGTATGAAACATATAACATAAAATTTCTGTTTTTTTGTTAAAGAAGAAAATAGATATCTGATTTAGTTTCAAAGAACAAGATGCCGAATTGAGGATTAGGTTAATCGAGCAAAAGTATTTAAATGTTAAAAATACAATAACGGATATTTTAATTTTTGGGGGGGATATACTACTCTAGCGAAACCATTTTTTTATGTAAAGGCAAATAAAACAACATACGATTTCCTGCATTTTGATCCACCTATCGAAAATTTACAGTTTTTTCAACTTGTTTCAGTATATAGTATATAAAAATAATAGACATGAAAACATTGATTCATATTGTTTCTGTTAAAACGTGTTAGAAAATTATTTTTGTTTGATAAATATTATTAATGCTATTTCATATAAAATTGTATTCTTAGCTCCCATTTGTCCTCTATTGTTGAGTTTGAATAAATAAAATAAAAATAGATTACATATAATTTTTGATAAGATACGCTATCTCGGATACAAACAAATTGTCTATTTTTTGTAGAGCTTTGAAAAGAACTTGTTTAATTTAAAATTAAGAACTTGGTGATTTTTCTTGTTTATTTTAATTTTATTTTCACTTCAGAATGATGGAGCAAATTTTAAAAATATTACATATTTCTTTAAAATCCTAAACAACTTCAATTTGAAGAATAATTTTATCTCTCAATAATACGAATTGTTTCATTTAACATTAAGAAAACCATAATAGAATAAATTCCATTTTTTACCTTACATGAAATTATCAAGTAAAATACTGAAAATATTACAATAATTTGTATGGGTTGAGTTCTAATCAAGCCACAGGTAACAAAAACAACGACAACAATATTGCAATATTATTAGTATAAAGTTCATAATATACCAGAGCCCAAATTGCTCTATTCTGCATTTGACATTGGAATCTTACTTCCGAATAATGTAGAGCTGCAAAGTGTTCAACCATAGTTCGCTTTTCAACTCAGGGCATGGAATTTTACATTTTCACATGCATAAATTTAGTGAAAAAGAAGAATTTGATTAATAATTAATAATTAATAAAAAATGAATAATTTTGTCTCTCAATATTACGAATTGTTTCAATTAACATTAAGAAAACCATAATAGAATATATTCCAATATAGTTTTTACCTTATATGAAATTATCAAACATAATACTGAAAACATTGTAATAGTTTGTTTGGGTTGAGTTCTAATCAAGCCATAGGTAACAAAAACAACAACAATATTGTAACTTAAAGTTCATAATATATCATAGCCCAAATTGCTTTATTTCGCATGTAATATTGGAATCTTATTTCCGAATAATGCAGAGAGGTAAAGAGTTTATTCATTGTTCGTTTTCAATTCACGTCATGGAATTTTACATCCTCACATGCATAAATTTAATGAAAAACGTAAACTTTCAGCTGCCATTGCCCAAACCAAACAATAAACTTCCCTGAAACTGCGCAAATAACAAACAACAGAAATCTTCCACATAATCTAAAAAATCCAGTGGTTACAAAACTATGCACATTCTCAATAAGAAATCCTTAAAACTGGCCACGCTACCTACCCTCACATATTGAAGAAAAGAAATCTCACTGAAGAATATGTTACGCTCAAGTGACTCAAGTCACACTCATAGAATTACAATAGAGGTCAATTTATCTAAAACTCACTCGGAGATGAAAAGATTACAATAACTGCAAGTAGTGGTAACCGTTGGTGAAAATAGTGAAATTTATAAGCACAGTGGGATTTTTTATGCAAAAAAGCTAGTAACTTCACGGTTCAGTAAATTAGAGTTGTAAAATTAATATATGCCATTTAATTGTTTTTAATTAAATTTAAAAAAAAGTGTTTTCACTAAATATAATTATGAGAATATGGATTTTAACATCCTAGCAATTTCAATTTATATTTAACTTATAAAAAGACTTATTAATTGATTTGCCTTTGTAAAAATACAGGGAAACATAGCTATGTAAATTAATTTAGTACTTTAAATCTAATGTAAACAAATTAAATATAAAGTTGACATCTAAACAAATATAAAGTTTTATATCTAAACAAATTAAATATAAAGTTGAACACTCAAAAATAAAACTAACATTAATTTTGAAGTAGATATTATTTATGAATAATTTTATGGCATTTTACAGATTTCCAAAAGTGCATATGATTTAAGGTGAAACTCTTGGTGTATACAGAATAAGTATACGTCTGCATATTCATATATCAAAGGTTATTTTAGGAAGACTAAAACTGTTTAGCAGTATTTATAAAATTTTATAATTTTAATTTAAATAATAAAATAAAAAAATTATTCCTTCTTATTGTACATCTTTCTTTAAATTTAAATATTTGTTATTATGTATAAAGTTGAACACTCAGAGAAAAATTTAATATTTATTTTGAATTAGATATAATATATGAAAAGTTTTTTTTGTTTAATGTTATGACATTTTACAGATTTGAAAAAGTACATATAATATAAGGTAAAATGCTCGATGTATACAGTATAAGTATTCGTCTGAATATAGATGCACCAAAGGATATTTTAGGAAGACTGAAACTGTTTAGCAGTATTTGTGGCATTTTTATAATACAAATTTAAATAATATAATAAAAAGTTATTACTTCTTATTGTACATTTCTCTTTAATTTTAAATATTTGTTGTTATGCATTTGTACTCAGTGTTACAGTTCTAAAATTTACATGAAAATATAGACTTTCGTTAATATTTTCCTATAAATAAGTAGGCATCGTATGTCAGACGCCAGATAGTAGCGGTTTTTTTAAAAAAAGGCTACAGAATTAAAATATGGAATATATTTTGTCAGCAGTATCGTTCGCAATGTATTTTCCTTCATCAATTAATATTGTATAGAAGCATTCTTTTTTTTTTCTTTTTACTTACACAATTCTTTTGCATCGCTGAATTTCTCTAAAATAATTAATTAAGAGGCATGTCTTATATGTTTGACATAAATTTTGCATTTGTAAGAATTAAAAATTAATAAACAATCTTTTTTTATGACAGAAAAACAAACATTTCTAAATGCGTAATGCGTCCAGTAAGGGACATACATTAATAAGGGCAACTATATTTAAATTGAAGGAGTTTGCTAAGAAGCTTAATTTGCTAATTAATATTTAATATTAATAAAGCTTAATTTGCTAATTGATATTTAATATTAATAAAGCTTAATTTGCTAATTAATATTTAATATTAATAAAGCTTAATTTGCTAATTAATATTTAATATTAATAAAGCTCATTTTGTGAAGCATTCTTTTGTATTTCTTTCTTCTTAACCAATTCTTTTGCATTTCTGTATTTTTCTAAAATAATTAATAAAGAAGATAATTTTTTTCTCTTTTTTTTCTTCTTGCATTTCGTAAGAATTCAAAATTATTAAACAATCTTTTCTTATAAGAGAAAAATGAGCGAAAAAAACAAGCACTTCAAAAACAAGCTCTTCTAAATGCTTAATGTGTGTGGAAAAGGTCTACATTAATAAAATTAATTCTGAAAAAGTCTACATTAATAAAAGTAATTCTGGAAAAGTCTACATTAATAAGGTCAGCTATATTTAAATTGAGTGAGTTTACTAAGAAGTTTAATTTAGAAATTGAAGAAAGTAAACAAAGAATTTGAAACAAAAATCACTCTAACATTTTTAAGAGAAAACAATCAGAATTTGTATAGATTGGAAATAAAGATCGTTATACAATTTTCTTAAGTTCGCAGCTCAAAAACTCAAGAGAAAATTTTAATTTCATTTTATAAGCACAGAGAAGTTAAAAGTAACCTAGCATTTAAAAACTACTTTGTCTGGCAGTTCCCTTAAAACTCTTATGCTGGATTTAAATAGCTTCGCTTGAATGCTACCAAAGATATGGTCCAGGAACCTGAGTAACGGCTATTGAAGAATAATCTTTATTTACGTAATCAAACACTTGCTCTTTAGGAATGCTTCTTTTTCCGAAATCCTCCTCCCTAAATTTTTTTTCAATAGTTTTTTCTGCTCATTGGAACATTTACGGACATTGACCTTCATTTCCTTTATTTTTGCTGCGATTTTTATTAAAGTACTTTGTTTATTTCATCTCTTTACCGAGTGCGATACTGATGGGCAAAATCCTCCATCATTGTGGTTTTCGAAATTTTTTTAAATGTTTAATGTGACCTTATCATAGTTCATTGATTTTTAAGACTATGTACCAAACTGATGATGATAAAATACCAGTTCCGGCTGGAACTCTGCGTAGAAAAAAGAGAATTAACATTGGGTATCTGATGAACTCTATCAAATTTATCTATATATAATATAGGAATTTTTTTTTAATGTTAATGATCGAACATTTAAAAAAGTTAAACTTTTTTTAAATTTACTGATCTTAAAGTGTCTGGGATTTTAGATATTTTAGAATTTTTTTTTTAACGTTTTCATGATTTACGAAAGTGTGAGTAACGAAGTAAGAGTTACGATGAAGTATAAAAAAATAAATATATATTATAATAAATATAAATTATATATTATAATATATATAAAATATAAATTATATATATATAAATAATATAATTATAATATAAATATAAATTATAAATTTATATATATAAATATAAATTATAATATACCAGAATAATTAAATATAAATTATATATATAATTAATAAATATAAATTATAATATATGTATATAATAAATATAAAAAAAAATATTTTTTGGGATAATATGACAGAAATTTTAATGCTAATTTCAAAAGAAAAAGCAAAATTCAACTATCTGTATTCTGAAACAAAAAATTAATTGTGAAAAATAATTACAAAGTTAATTGATTGAAAATGTAAAGCTTAATAGCGAATTACAATTTTTGCTCTGTGGATCAGTTAACTACAATTTATCCAATGTATTATATTTCATGTATAATTCTATTTGTTCTATATAAAGAAGATAATTTGGTGAAAAAAGTAATTAAAGTAACTTAAGTAAGAAAGTAATCGAACTAAAAAAGCAATTAAAGTACGAAAAGTAATGAAAATGAAAAAAGTATTTTTTTGAATAACTAATGTGCAATGTAATAAGCAAATAAAAACTTTGAATACCAGGGAGCAGATACGAGGTTACTATATTACGAATTTCTGATCTTTCATGCGCTGAAATTGTAAGACGAGTAGGAGGAAATTCGACTAATTCTGAAGAAAGAAAATTTTATTTACTCTGTATGAAATAAAATAAAGAATAAAGAACAGGGAAGAAAGAATTGTAAAAAGCCTGTTGAATTCAAATGGATATAATTGATGTGTCTTAAAGATGGAAGAATTTTCTTGAACCCATCAGAAATAAAAAACAGTTAATGTTTTTGTGAACTCACCAACAATAAGAAGATAATTAAATTTTAGTATTACATATAAGATATTAAGAAAAAAGCCATTTCTGAATGAATAACAAAACAAGAATAGAGTTGCTGTTGTCGTGGTATCTCCTGAAGAGTACAAGAAAATCAACTATCGTGGTGCTCCGAATAATATTGGCTATGTTGATTGCCAGCTCTGGGTATAAATACTCTTCCGATGAATGGTCAAGACAATGCATGGCTGCTGCAACAGCTGGCCAATTAAAGACATGATGAGGAGTAAGCTCGACATCAGGACAATTGCCACACTTTTGTTATTTTTAACGCCCTCAGCAGAAATTTTTGTATTTTTGTGGGGCAAAAATACAAAAAGCAAGAAAGCAAGAAAAGGGTTCAGTTGGCAAAAGAATATGCTTATTGGACAAATGATTAGAAGAAACAAATTATTTTTTATGATGGATATAAGATATTTTTATTTAAATGTGATGGACGAAAATGCATATTACGTAGAATCCTACTAATACGTAATATGATATCCAATAATATGGCAAGTACGTAATGGGCCACATTTATCTCTGACCATCATCACATTGATCTCTGACTATCATTTATTAGACACTCAAAAAAAAAAATATTATTAATGAAGTACTTTAAAAAGGAATTTTGAAAAAAATGTGAAAAATATAAATCTTTGCAAACTAAATTGCATGCAAACAAATGACAATCATGGGACAGAAACACATAAGTACATCTAAATTTTTCGAAAAGGGTTGTATGATATCTGGATGACACTTTGGAAACTGATGGTGCGCTAGTACAGAGTTCAAAATTGAGCATTAATAAAATAGGATTGGAAAAATTCTAATTGTCTACTTCAGTTTTAATAGGACTTTAAAAGACAAAATAAAATCTCGATTATTTTTTTCATTTAATACTATTAAATATGGAATATTAATGCCGGGGATCTAAAATAAAACGCATTTTTTGTTGTGGCTAATGGCTTATAAACATAACATGCATGACGCTAAATGAGTGAAAAAATTATTTGCTGAAAAAATATGCGCTTTATGCACTCGTCGAACTATTTAAGTCGCATTCACACCAAGGCATTGAACAGCCAACAGAGAAGCGTCCCCCAATCACTAGTCTCACATTCGCGATGCCTGAGGTTTATTATTGGTCGACGCTTTACACCTCGCCGCTCAACACCTTGGTGTGAAAGTTGTTTAAATAATTCGAAGTAATAATTTGAAAGCAATGTATATAATAATTTTGTATAACAATTTGTAAGCAAATTGCGAGAAATGTAAATCTAAAAATAGAGGTGGAAAGTCCGAAATAAATTTGTTCGTGAAAATATTTTTTTCTTGGTCTATTAATTTAAAAACTATTTTTTTTAATATGACCAGATTTATTTCTTTTAAAGTATTAAGGGCAGTTTTTTCAATAAGTAGGATGTTAATTATAAAGATTAAAAACACTTTGTGTTTGTACTAGCAATCAATTCATAATTTTAACTGTTGAAAGAAAATCCTCTTTTTCTAGATTTTTTTTAAAATTACAATAAATGTTTTTTACGAGATTGGATTATAGTCATTTATTTAATATAAATTTATCTTCTTAATTCATCCTAGTTTTTCCATAAAGCATATTTACTGCAGTTAATTTTTTCACTTACAAAACGTGAAAATCATTATTATTTTAACTCGAATTAAGCAAAATGTAATTACAAAGTTCTTTTATTCCTAAATCCATATTCGCTTTTTTTGAAATGCCTTTTTCACTATAGACACTTTTTCTGATCAAACTAATAATTTATAACAAGAATAATATTATTTACAATTAATTTTTATAAGCTATAAATATTGTTTGTTAATATTAACTGAACATACATGATCCCATTAAATAAAACAACAAATGTAATTACAAATATAATTCAACAAATATAACTACAAAGTTTTTTTTTTCTAAATCAATTCTTCGTTTTTTTTATATGCCTTTTTCTGATTATAATAATTTATACGAAGATTAATGTTATTTACCATTAATTGTTATAAGCTATAAATATTGCTTGTTAATGTTAATTGAACATGCATGATCCCATTAAATAAAACAACAATTAAACAACAATCTTGCAACATTAAGCATTAAAAACAATCAATCAACAACAACAATCTTGCCCTTGTTACTTTAATAACTATAAAATGTAAATATTGTTAATTGGTTTATAACATAACCTAAATTATCTATTACAAATCATCTTTAATCCAATTAAAATTTAAATAGTTATTCAGTTTCTTCTATTTACCAGTATCATTTGTTTCAGATCATAAATAAAGAAAAAGTAAGCTAAAACAAGGCAATTAGTCACGGTTAGGTAGGACAGAAAGTTTTGAACCGACTCAATTAACAACCTAACTTATCTTTAACTAACTGAAGTACTTTCTTTACATTTATGAATAACATGTCGTCATGATAAAGCACTGAAAACAATGCATATTCTGAATCATATAACAACATTTGTCTAATATGTAGTACTGAATATAAATCATCCTTGAAACTCTATGAATAGAAATGAAATACTAATATTAATGCAATAAATTAAAACAAATTAATTAAATTAAACTAAACAAATTAAATTAATTTAATAAATTAAAACTAATATTAACGCAAGTTTGTAGGAAATTTCATGCTGAAAATTACCTATAGTCAAATGCATTTTATAGTGGGTGCAATATTTAATTAAAATTTAGTTTATATGCCATTAACCATTAATCTAAACTTTTGAAACATTGCAAATTTAGCTATAATATAGTTATAATATGAGTATGTTCAAAAAGATCAGTTCCTAAAATCTGTAATAAAATGGAGAAAGTCATACAATTATTTGAATAAACATTTTTTTTGGAAAAAAATTATTTTAAACCTCTAAATATTAGGGGTTTGATAGCCGAGTGACTAGTGCTCGGTGCCATGGATGTTTGTAGTGGTTCAGAACCCACCTTATACCGTAGATCCCAGTCTAAAATGACTGTAGCATGTAACAACCTAAACAACCCTACTACCCTACCTCTTAAAAAGTAAACATCTCCTGTCTCGAAATTCGCTATTACGCTAATCGGCCTTGACCCATCATGGGGCTGTTGCTCCAATAAAGAAAAAAAAAATTATTATTGTAATATTGTAAGGAAAACATGAACTCTGCGAAAACAACCTTCCTTTAAATACTCACAGTAGTACCTCAATTTATAAGCTGTTCTAGATAAGAATTTTTCCTAGTCACAAATTTTTCGAGTAAAATCTTTTGACTTTGATATTCCAATTCTTTTATGCAATATTTGACATCGCAAACAATACATACTTAAACATGCAATTCCTACTAAACTTTTTATTTGTGCTTGGATCCTAAATATACTTTTACTTTATTTATCCATCTATTTGTGAAAAGTGACTAGTAGCAATCTAGAAATTTTATTCAAGCTCACTATTTCCAATAACATTTCAGAAAAACCATAGGGAGACAATAAGTCTAAATTTTATCAGAAAGAAACAATTATCTTAAGTAATTAAAATTTTATTATAAACCTCTCATCTTCTTCATCTTATTAGTGTTTTTAGGTTGTAATTACTTGTTTTACGTTGTTGATGTTGTCGTATCTCCCGAAGAGTACAAGAAAATCAAATAACGTTTTGCTCTCGAATAATATTGGCTATGTTGATTGCCAGTTCGGGGTATAAATCCTCTTCCAAGGGATGGTCCAGGCAATGTATGGCGGTTGCAGCAGCTGGGCAATCAAAGATGTTATGCTCGACATCAGAGCAGTTGCCACATTTTTGTTATTTTTTAACGCCATCAGCAGAAATTTTCATATTTTTGTGGTGCTTAATCCTTAATCTTGTGAGAATAGTAGTTTTATTTTAACGTTTGTCAAGGAATTAATAGGACGGATACTAAGAAATGGAAACAAAGAAGAAAAATTAGTTTTCCTAACTCGAACTATGGTCTTGGCTAAATTAAACTCATGTACTTCTATAGTGTGCATTTTAACCATCAGAGAAATTGAATTTTTCCGCTTATTATTTGCGAAACATAAATGAAAACACGTTATTTCTTCTTCCTTTTTCCTAGTTAATTTTTTGTTTATAAAACTGAAAACTGAACTGGTTTCATTTGAATACACCTACTAAACTTAATTTTAATATCTTATCCTGAACATGAGCACAACAAGCTATTTCCTCTCATAATTCATTATAAAATCATAGGAAATGCTACAAGAATAGAAACCGGGCCATTCTAAAAAACTGTCAGTGTTGCACAATAGGCGTTGCACAGGTGTTGCGACAGACTAAAGGCTATTTTTTCACCACTCCTTTCTTAATCCATCCATTTAACTTTATCATATTTAAAAGGAAGTAGACATTGAGCTAAAACTTAATTTCTCCAAGACCTTTACTCTTTATCATTATGTATAACACTTTTGCTTTTTTTCCTTGTTTTGTAAAGAATTTCCTCACGTGATTTCCTCACTTGAGGAAGAATAATACAGAGAACTGTTACTCTGAGGAGATCTTTGAAATAAAATAATTTTTCAGTGTTTATTTAAAATTTATTAAATGAATGCCATACAGTACCTTCATAATGTTTGTTATGAAGTTAAAACTCATTAAGTATCAGAAAAATATCCACTACACATTTATCTCTTTTGAATTGTCATGCTAAAATGTCTAAGCTATGGCTCTAACCTAATTATCTCTTTTAAAATATCAATTCTCACTAAAAACTTTCTTTTGTACAAAAACCTTCTTATGTAATTATTAAACTAATCATGCAATAGGAAATATAGGGTTAACTTTCTACCCTCGGCACTTCTTCAACAATATCTACCGTTGCCTTTGTCTAAGTTAGTGGATGGTTAATCAAGAAATAAAACATGTTATTAAAAATAGGAACATATATAAGTGAAATTATTCTAGATGGAACTGAAGATAGAGTTATTAGTTTCTTTAATAAAAAATAATTATTTAACATACTTTATTCTTCATAATAAATAAACAAAAATAAAAATATGAAATAATTGGATGAGCATAGTATGATGTACATGCTATGATTAAATTATTAGGTGTTTATTTAAAATTTATTAAAATAAATACCATACAATACCTTCATAATGTTTATTATGAAGGTATTGTATGGTATTTATCTTAATAAATTTTAAATAAACAAAAATAAAAATATGAAATAATTGGATGAGCATAGTATGATGTACATGCTATGATTAAATTATTAGGTGTTTATTTAAAATTTATTAAGATAAATACCATACAATACCTTCATAATGTTTATTATGAAGTTAAAAATCATTACAGTTTCGAAAAAAAATATACTACACGTTTATTTCTAGTCAATTGTAATGCTAAAATGTCTAAGTTAGTGGACTGATAATCAAGAAATGAAAATATTAATAATGGTTATATATAAAAATTAATATCCTTCTAGATGGAACTGAAGATACAGTTATTAATTTCTGTAATAAAAAATAATTATTTTATTTTCTTTATTCTTCGTGATAAATAAACAAAAATTACAAATAAAGTAAATGGATGATCATATTATGATGTTATGATATATTATGATGTACAGGTTATGATGAACATGTTAGGTGTTTTAACATGTTCATCATAACATGTTGGGTGTTTTTAATTTATTAAGATAAATACCATACAATAACTTTATACTGTTTATTATGAAGTTAAAACTCATTATAGCATCGGAAAAAAATATACTGCACATTTAACTCTTTTGTATTGTAATGCTTAAATGTCTAAGCGAGTAATGGATAATCAAGAATATTGATCATGTTTTAGGAATAACAGACAATAATATGAAAAATATTTAGACAAATAAACAAACAATAGTATGAGAATATTTTATATCAAAGTTTGTTTATTTGATTTCAATACTGAATTGAAATTAGTTATTGTTTTTAAGGAACTATAAAATTATTTCAACCTGACTCTTATCAAGTAATATCTAAAAAAATAATTTGCCTATTAACATTACTTACTTAAAGTGATAGTCTTGTTCAGTTAGATTATATAATATTCAAAGAGGTATTATAGATATTAAAATTTTTAAATATCATTCACCTAGTAGGTAAAATAACAGTTGTAACTTAGTTGTTAATTTTTTCCTTTCAAATTCATGTCCTACAAAGTAGCACAATTGTAAAAATCTACAAATATTATCGAAACATAGAGTATAAATAAATTTAGCAATGAAATGTTTTTTATTAATATTTACTCAAAATGTAGATAATAATAGAAGAAATTAGAAGTAAGAGTGCTAATTGTTGTTGAGTACTTTTTATCGCGAAATCTCATATAAATTCCCACATTATTTTAAAATTTCTTATTAATAGCTCAATATGAACATACTACTAACATTACTTATATAAAGTGATAGTCTTGTTCAGTTAGATTATATAATATCAAAAGAGATATTATGGATATTAAAATTTTTACATGTCATTTACCTAGTAGCTAAAATAACAGTTCTAACTTATTTGTTAATTTTTTTCCTATCTAATTCCTGTCCTACAAAGTAGCACAATGATTGTAAAAATTTACAAATCTTATCGAAACATCGATAATAAATAAATTTAGCAATAAAAGGGTTTTTTTTATTATTTGTTCAAAATAGAAGAAATTAAGAAATAAAGAGTTGTTCAGTATTTTTTACCACTAAATCTCAAATAAATTTACATTTTATTTTAAAATTTCAATATTTCTCAACAAATTTCATTTTAACTTGATTTAAAAAATTTTTTTTAAGTTGTTTGTTTTTATTTTATTTTATATTATTTATTATTATTTTATTTGAAGTTAACAAGAAATACCTGTGTACCACAAAATACCCTACGAGGCTTACAAAAGCAAGTAAAAGTTAAATTACAACCTCCCCCTCCAATTATTCCAGATTTCAATAAAAAGATAATAAATGAATACAAAGAGTTCTGATAAAAGAAGTTGATTCTGTTCAATATATTCAATGTTTGTTGACACAATTTATTAATTTATCGAATGAAATAAAATCAGTTTATTTTGATCGCACAATTTAGAAAGAATGCTCTCAATATCAGGAAGTGAAGTTTTCCGGAGGCTATTTCATCTTGGGAGCAGCATTTTATTTCTGCTTATTTTCATCAGTAGTGTAAATAGGTCATTTAAAGGCGACCTGTTTTCCGGTGGGTCCAAAAATATCCAATGAATTGAGTAAAAAGGATGTTATACTAAGAGAAGTATTATAATAGGTCACTCCTACTCTGTTGTTTTGACTGGTCAAGATTCTCATAATTACTCTTAAAAGGAAAAGGAAAGTTGAAAAAGCATAGATATATATTCATTCAGCCTGTAGGTTTTTTTTACTAGAAAACCAGATTTGTTTTACTACAGGTTTGGTTTGTCGCCCTACTGTCATTTTGTGCACACTTAAGCAAATTAGACTGGTACCTACAATTTAACGTGGATTCCGAACCACTCACAAAACATCCCTGCCACTGCCAAGATTGTTCTACTAGAAGTATTTTAATAATTATATATTTGTACCAAAATCTTACCTGTAGATAATTGTATATTTTATATAATAGCTCTTGTGTTTTAATTCTCACCAATTGATATGTAAAGTAATGTCGATAATCATAAATAATTTTTCTTGAAAAAACATGTTTTGATAAAAAGGAATTTTTTTTATTTTGTTCCTGCTACGAGTGTTAAATTAATATTAACTGTTACAAAATTTTAATTTCTCGCTGATATGCTATGGATAAAAAGAATTTACATTTAACTGGTTAATTTTACATCTAAATACATCTAATAATTTAAATAATATACAGAATTGTAATCTGTTTTTTTATTGTTGTTCAGGGATACAATTCTTTTATACATTAAAGAAGGTTCAAAATTAACTAACGTTTTGGTTGGTTTAATGTAATTTAAATAACATATATTAAGCTTACATTTAAGAGTCGGAAGAACTACTTTTGTAAAGTTGATACGTTTACTCTTGCATAAATGTACATTTTAAGTCTATATTTTGTAAATATATATTTTTTTAACATTTCGTTCATTCATTCTTGAAGTTCCAAAGTAAATTAATTTAGAAAATTGTTGTTAATAAAAATTCAAATATGAGAAATTTTAATTAAATGAGATATTTTATTAAAAGAAATAATATCTTTAATATCCATTTATACGAATCATACTGATGTGTCCATGAAACAAGATTATTTACGTTTCTTAATTTTTTAATTTTAGTGTTGGATATTCCACATGGAAAATTTATAAACGTTTTGGTGATTAAAATAAAATTTTATTATTTAATTATGTAATATATAAGCCCTAACTGTGAAATACGCAGATGCAATATTTCTCTTAATTCACAGCCTAGATAAAAGTTCATACTTATAAGGGTGTTCAAGTTTATAATTTTATCGTATATATGTAAATATCTAAATGTAAAGATTATGTATAAAGTTACATTGATTTTAGTTGATAATGAAAACTAATTTGAACAAAAAAGTTGATTTATTATAAGACAACGACTTCATTAAATAAAACTAATCAGAAATTGCAAATCTTCGAATACAAACACGTGCGTGTGTCTGTGGGGGAACACTTTGTTTTTGAAGATCTAGGTTAGTAGGAGTGCCATTTTTTTTTTCTCAGATCAGGAAGAGCAAAAGAGATTACCCAAGATTTGTGACATCGTCTATTCGACCGACATCCGGTTTTGGTCACCTTTTCTTACCCACGCTGGTCTTGTGACAACCCCCGTAGTATTTATGTGGCAGAAACTTAAAAGCAGACAGGAACGACGCTGGTCAAGGAACAATGTTCTTTGTTCTGGAATATCAAGTTAATATTCCTCGTAGTTGAGTGGCACCAGAATTCCTTTGAGACTTAGTATCGGCCTGAGAATTCTTACAAAGACTTCTGAGCTTTGCATTGTTTTTCTAGTTCAGCCACTCAGTCTTGAAATTTAATTGTTTAAACATTATTTGGTACAGTAAATATCAATCAAACTGGGGTATCTCGTGTCATTCAAACAGCGTTACTGGAATTCGCACCATTTTTAACAAAAGACATTACTTATTCAGTGATTAACTTGTTTTGTCTCACACTATAGGCGGAAGCCACAAGCTTCCGCTGGTTTACTTCATTCTATGGGTCATGTTGTACAATAGCATACAATAGAGAAATGAAAATATTGTGTTTAAGTGACTCTGAAAAAGGTACTTTAAATGCATCGTTAGATTCTTGAAAACGATCCATTGTTTTTTTAAGTTGAAGTCAATCGTATAAGAACTGAACATGATATCTTTATGAGTGGTCAGATATAACACTTTTGTAAAATTAAATTAGAGTTTTCATTATGATATAAGATGAAAAAAAAATTCATATTCTTTTTATTTTGATAGTATTTGATTTCATATTCATAAAATAAGTTAGATAATTTGTTTATGTGAATACTTTATTTAACTTGGAAATATACTTTTAAATTATTTTGAAATTTATACATTAAATTTAAGTGTTCCTTAACTTTAAATTTATAAAAAAAATGTAGGCTTCGTTAATTGTAATCCGTAGTAATTCATTTGAAGTATTTTAGTCCCTTTTTGGATAAAATAATAAAATATTATGTGTGTTTTTTTATTTAATATTAGCTACAATAAGAACAAAGCAATCAAATTCAGAAATCTTAAAGGAGGGCTTTGGTGGAGAAATTTTAATATTCATTTGTAACGAGCAACTACCTAATTTGGTATTGTCTTAAAAATAATCAGTAATGTTAAAGCTTAATTCAAAATAAAGAATTGATGTAAATCAACATCTGATAAAAGTAAATTAAAAGAGAAAATGATCCAGGGTTTATGGCCCATTTCTTTTTCACACCACATCAGATCAAATACATTTTTTTTCTTTTCTTTTGACTTGAACAGTACTTTTAGTTTCCAAATCCTTTTGTTTTTTAATTTTTCCTTCATATTTCAATCGTAATTGGTTTTATTTTTCCTTTGAAAGCTAAAAAAGATAATGATGTAAGTAATTCATTTGAAGTAATTCGGTCTCATTTTGGATAAAATAATAAAATATTATGTGGGTTTTTTCTTATTAAATATAACTAAAAGCAATCAAGTTTAGAAATCTTAAAGGAGGGGCTTTTGATGAAGAAATTTTAATATTCATTTGAAACGAGCAGCTACCTAATTTGATATTGTTTTAAAAACCAATTAGTAATTTTAAAGCTTAATTCAAAATAAATATTTGATGGAAATGAACATCAGATAAAAGTAAATTAAAAGAGAAAAGGCATCCAGATTTTATCACACATTTCTTTTTCAAACCACATCAGATCAAATACAATTTTTTTCTTTTCTTTTGTTTTATTTTGACTTGAACAGTACTTTTAGTTTCCAAACCCTTTTTCATTCATATTTCAATCCTAATTACTTTTAGTTTTCCTTTGAAAGTTAAAGAAGATAATGACTTAAGTGTTTAACAGCCGGTTTGGTTAGTTAATGACTTCACGTGCCGTTAGAGAATACACTCTAAAAAACAGTATTTGTCTCTTCTGGCTATATGCTAATAGAACGAAGAGGTTTCTATGCCAGTAGACCACTAAATAGTTTACCAACCATTTATCGAAACACATCTGAAAACTTCAAAATACTAAATTTATGTAGGACAGAAAAAAAAAGGCATTCCTTTTTAAACAATTGTAAAATTTTTGTGTTTATCCAAGCATGCATGTAAATATGTAGTCAAGAATGAATAAAATACTCCAGATATCTATCCATTTTCTCGCATTATGTAAATATTACAAATAATTTGCTAAGAGTTATTATATTGATGTTAAATTTTAGTTCATTGCTCTTTTAGCCAGTCGTTCCTCTCATTCACAGTTTTTCACAATTTTTCTTAAAATCTGTACTTGGAACATGTTTGTTCTACAAGAAGTTAAAACACAAATTTTATGTTTATTGCACGCTGTTTTCATGTTTTATGTGTTTATAGATAAAATAGTTTATTCAATAGGTACACTTTAAAATAATCCTGCTTAGTTTTAAAACGTATTGGATTAAGTGTTGAGGGAAAAAAACATAGACTCATCTATTAGAAAAAAAATTTAATATAACAAAATTGCAGAAAATTATATATTATTATGAGTTTACGGCCATAAAAAAGATTGTATTACGATATAAACACTCGTTTGAAGTGCATAAAATATGATGCGCATATTTTTTTTAAATTTGAAGAACCTATTACATGGTGTTATAGTTGATAATTTTTCTTACGATTTAAATCTAACCATAAATTTGTCATAAAGAGTTCTCAGAATATATTTTATTAAGTATAAAAGGTATAATTTAAGAATAGACAAATTTTTATTTCAAGAATAAATCACATTTAATACTGATATTATTTTTTCTGTAGAAATGGTCCATGTAAGAACTGAAAGGTTTCTTAAGATGTTATTCGTTCAGGGTTTTAGTTGACGGATAAGAAAAATCACGCCCAATTAAATTCAAGGAATCTCAATTTAGATTTAAAAAATTGAAAACATATAAAATTTCATTCTTTGCCATAAAATAAATATTCCTGAAATACATAATAAAACATATTTAAGAAATACTTACTTATCTCACATCTATTTATTTTGTTGTTTAACAAGCTTTAACAAGTTACCTTGGTCTTTGATTTTAAGTAGACATCAAATTTCATAATTACAGCAAATATTTTGGTCCTTCAACAACAGATAGTAGAGATAACACATAGTGACAATAAAATTGTAACATAATAAAAAATTACAAATTTTAAACATAGTGTATTGATAATATTTCGTTTGAAGTTAGATAACCGAAAACTTTAATTTGAGTATTATAAATAATTACATAAACTAAAATGTGCTTTGTGAATTAATTGTTATTTCAATCCTAATGACAATATTTCAATCAAAATAATTAATTTTAAGATTAGAGTATTAAATTTCTATCTATCAAAATGTCTTTTCTAGTCTTACTAAAAAGCATTCAGCTGTGGAACACATAGAATTACACCGTACTATTAGAAATTTCTTATTACATAAATACATAGTATCAAATTACAAAATTAACTAAACAACATAGCATTAAATCCCTAATTATCAAAATATCTTTATGGCATCAAGTTATAGCTAGACCCTATGAAAAATATTGTTGGCATTGAGCTCTGAACTCATCGAATTCCAACGTACTGTTGGAACTGCAAAATTCTTATTGCAGGATATGAAAGATATTGATGTTGTTTACTCAGCTGCTTAATTATCTTTGTATGATTATTCTAAAGTTCATATAAAATAGTATATTACACTTTCAAATTAAAAACACTGCTTCAATATCAGAATACATTTCGATGAATATGCCAAGAAACATCCTCAAGTATTTAAATTATAAAATTACTTCTAACAATACTATTTAATTATAATTACCTCTTCCCAGAATTACATCAAGCACATGTAGAAAGGTTTTAGAAAAAAAAAGTATATAAATCGTTGTAAGGTAAATTTTAATAATTTTTAAGAGTTGAAATAAAGTCTCATCTCCGTTTGTTATTATGAAACATGTGTTCCTTGAAAAATGTTTTAACCAGTTGTAAAACTTCAAATATAACTAACAAAGAAATGATTAGAAGAATAATTATAACTACTTGTAGAAAGTAATTTTTTTCTAATTCGAAATTAATGTTTGGATTCATTCGCAACATTTTGTTTTCAAGAAGCCAATTAGTCCAGTTAACCAAGTCGGTCAAACGCCAGATGAACTATATCTCATGGAGTTTTATAATGGATTGTTATAATGGAATTATATCTCATGGATTTTTATAATGGAGTATTATAATGGAACTATATCTCATGGAGTTTTATGATGTAACTATATCTCATAGAGTTTTATAATAGAGTGTTATAATGGAACTATATATTATAAAATTTTATAATGGAAAGTGTTTTTTAAAGAATAGTAGGATACATTCTGAAAAAAGCATTAAAACAAATTTAATCGACATTCTATATTAATTAATTAATTCTAATTCTACATTAATTAATTAACTAATTATAATATTAATTAAACCTTTAAAAAACTAAGATTATTTTGTTGTACGTAGGAAATATAGTAAGATAAAAAAAATTATGGGTGACAATGTCCTCTTTCAATTCAATTTACTTCTAGCTTACCACAAAATCCATTCTATAATTGAATTCAATCTTGCTATAGATAACATTTTGTTAAGCTCTTTTTTCACTTGAACAAACGTCAATAAGAAATCATTAACTTTTTTTTTGTTTTGAAATCGAAAATAATAGAAAGTGGAATATTCTTTTAACCTTTTGTTGACTTGTTGCAACTAATTTAGAGTAACATAGATGACTGAATTGATGTTCGATTTGCTCATTGAAGCTTAACTCTGAGCAGAAGTTTCTTTTCCTGATAACCTTGTTCTCTTGATGATTCCAAACATTTCTGTTATACACGGAGGAAAACATTCCTTTTAAACATTTTTGTTGAAAGTGTTCTCATTTTATAACATATTTTCAAAACAAAGTATTTTCGCCTATTTGATAACTAACATTTAATCAGTTAAATTATAAATATTTTATAAATAAACTGCTACGTATATTGTTAAAAATCGGTATATCTTATCTATGATCTGTTAGAATATAACATTTAAAATATCATATTAATTTAAAAAAATATTTATTTCTACACACATTTTCAAAATATTCAAGAAAGATTTGAAGGCAAGAAATGTTTTGAAAAATATTTAACCTTTGTGTTAATATAAAGTCGTACCTTTAATTTTTGATTCTTTAAATTGCCACAAAAATATTTTTATGTTATGATATGTTTTTATATCAATAAACTGAACTGATAGAGCTAAGTTAAAATGCTTTTTTTCCACGATAAAAGTGTAAATCCCAAACAAGAAAGGTACATTGGTACATTATCTTCATTCGCAGTAAATATTTTGTCAATTTATTTGTGAAAATGCAATTTAAAACAAAAAAATGAATAAATTTGAATATTAATAAATAAATTAAATGACACAACCATTTTTAAATATTTTAAATATAACTTGTTGTTATCTTAAATTGATTAACGTTCTTATTGTCGTAAAAATTACTTTAAAAAGTTATTAACAGCATCTACTGGTTTATAAAAGAAAAAAAGCTCTGATAATTAACTATTTATCTTATTTATATGAAACTTATGCTATTGAGTTAAGTATTCCATTATACGACAAACTTAAAATTTATTTTATAACGATATTACATGGTTTGTTGTATGTTGTTAATGGATAAAGATACAATTTTTTTATCTACTTTAATTATTTTAAAAAGTAGATAAAGAACATTTGGAACTGTTTAAAGAGGCTGTATTACTAAGTTACTAAGTGATGAAAAAATCAAACGAGTTTGAAATAACACAACTCGAAAGTCAATATTCATCAAATGCATAATGCATGAATTTAAAGCATTTTTAATTAAGCAAGTAAGAAGGTATAAGATCATTTTATAAAAATTAGAGAAGATGGATTGTTTTGACTTGTTCTGATTTACATAAACAATAATTTACTGCTTCATTACTTTCAAATTGTCATTGATATTCAACGAAACACTTGTTGGTTGTTAAATAAATGAAGATTACTTTTTAAAGTGATTTTGTGGATAAATTTAACTCACATTTGTGATAAAAGAGAGCATATCACTCAGTCTCATCGATTACAGGGAAACAATTTCCGAATCCTATGCCAAATTATCTTTTTCAATTATTTAACAAACAAACATAATAATTTAATAAACAAATTATTCTAAATGTTTTTGAGATGGCTTATTTCTTTGTAAATAAAAGTCTTAGTGAATCCTTTTTATACCAAATTTTGCAAATGGTCTTCTTCCGCAGTTGTGAAACAATTTTTATGTTTTGATGATTCTCTCGTTCATTTGGAATAGATTTAAATTGCAATATCCAAATTACTTTCGTTTTTCTTTTGTATTACGGTTTAAGTTCTTTTTTATTTCAATTTCTGATTACTGCAGTAACGTTCATGTTCTCACTTTATGAAGACCTGCTTTTAGTTTGACATGCCAGTTTCAGAAGATGAATTACAGAGGAGTTCTAAAACCGACAATATTATTTAAATCGTAGTTTCACTGTAAAAGAAAGGATGAATTAGAAAGCAAAACATAGTAAACTATAATTTAAAATTAGGTAGGTATTGACCATTGTAGGTTGAAAAGTAAAAAACATTGCATGGAGTAAATTAAGTTTCAACATTAATAATAAGGAATAAGTTAAGTTAGCCGACTAAGGAAACTCGGAGCACAGGAATTTTCTAGTTAATACGTTAATTAATATGGTTTGACTTCAGTATTAGTTTCTTGTCGGTTATCGGACCATATATCTTCATTATCTTAATGTCTTCTTGACCTTATATCTTCATTATCTTAATGTCTTCTTGACCTTATATCTTCATTACCTTAACGTCTTCAGAACCTTATACTTTTATTACCTAAATGTCTTCATTATCTTAATGTCTTTAGAACCTTATACTTTTATTACCTAAATGTCTTCATGACCTTATATCTTCATTTCCTTAACGTCTTCAGGACCTTATATCTTTATTACCTTAACGTCTTCAGGACCTTATATCTTTATTACCTTAATGTCTTCATGACCTTATATCTTCAATACCTTAATGTCTTCATGACCTTAAATCTTCATAGAACTTAATTTCTGCAGTTATTTTGGTATATTTTTAGCATTTTTTTAGTATTAAATTATTTTAAAAATATAAGAATAAACCACTTGTCTTATGTAATTATGTATCGATTATATTAACGAATAGTTTATATAT
This sequence comes from Caerostris darwini, assembly GCA_021605075.1. Classification (NCBI taxonomy): domain Eukaryota; kingdom Metazoa; phylum Arthropoda; class Arachnida; order Araneae; family Araneidae; genus Caerostris; species Caerostris darwini. Next base: position 128,909 of record BPLQ01014799.1, read on the forward strand.
AATAGCAACATTTTAATATATTATATATTAATAATTACAAGGTTTTATGGAAAAAAAAATATTTCACTCAATATAAACTTTATAATTCATTAATATCAATAATTCTTTTTAGAACGTAGAAGTGACACAGAACGGTATCCAATGCGATGCTCGATGCAAAATGGCGTCTAGTAACGTGCGTATTTGCTCTAACTTTATCCATCCTTCCTCCCTGCGATACTTTCTTTGGGATTTCTATAAAAAGAGGTAAGTTCATTTTTAAACTAAATACTTTTTAGAGAATGGCAGCATTGCAAATACTAATAATGTTTTAAGTAATTTGTAATAAACATTTACTTCTCTATTTATCTTAAATAATAATTTCATGCCTGATAAATTCATAATAATAAAGAGATCCTTCCATAAATATTTTTTTTTAAAATGTAATAAATCCTCAATGTTGTAAAAATGGAAAATGCCTTATTTAAGGAAGTGTATATCGTATCATAATATTAAAAAAAATATTACTAATATTATACCAAATAATATTGGCAATAGATTTTCCTCTCTTTAAAATATAATCCATTATAATAGCATGCTTTATAAACAGACGTTTATTTTCCTTCTTATGCCAGTTTCAATTTGCTCAGTCTATTTAAAGTCTGTTGTTTCTTTCAAATGAGCTGTACTTAAGTAAATTTTCCCTTAAATTGAATGTCGGAACTTATTTTTTCAGTAAATTAAATTAGAATCATGTTATGTCTCTCTGGGAAAGGAGTTGAATCTGACAAGCTATAAATGCCATCATCTCTCTCTATATCTGTAACTGAACTCCATTAAACGGCTGGACCGATTTTGATGAAATTTCTCGTGCGTGTTTGGGTTGGTCCCTGGATGGGTTAGGTTCACAGTTGGACCCGGTAGCTGGCAGATCAGATTCCAGGATTTTTTTTTTTTTAATTTCAGGACAGGACAACGTCAGCCGGGCGCTCTAGTTGTAAATGAAATTAATACCTGATAAAAAAAATCATCTTAACCTTTTTATATTTTTAGTTTTATAGGATATCCAAGAAAAAGAATTATTTTGCAAATATTTAAATTATGTTTCTAAACAGTAAATAAGTAATACCTTGCTTTAGAATACTATGTATGATTTTACTTCACTTGTAAAGATTCATTTTAAAAGTTATCTGTAGCTTATACCATTTACTTACAAATTAAAACCTTTTTTAATAATAATTATCTGATAGATAAGCATTTTAATCATTTAATACAATTTCCTTTATTTTTACATTAAAATTTTTTCCACTCTGTTATAAACTAAAAAGAAACCACATATGAAAACTTATATAACCTAAATAGTTATATAAGTTCTCATAAATATTTCCATTTAAATGATCTTCCCAAGAAAGTAGAAATCCTGTTGGGAAACATTTTAATTTAATTCTACTGCCACTACCAGTCATTATTTCTTAATATTTTGTAGTTGTATCATTGGATTAATTACATTTTGTGCTAAATATGTATACATTTTCTATAAAATCTTATAAAGATGCCCATTAATTTTGAACTTAATATATCTTGTACATCGATTTAAAAGAATAAGGCAAACTAAATAAAAAGTTCTGTCATTAATAAGATATACAAATTGATTAGACGCCTTTCGAGAAGAATTATATAATGGATTTCACTAATAATAAAGTTTGACTTAATTCTTCTGTCTACATAAAATTCCTAAAATGAAGCTTTATTAAAATATCTACACTTTTTGAGCTATTGATAGTTTGCAATTTAAAAACGGTACATATATTTTCTCATTTTAATTTAGAAAATATGTAAAATTAGCTTATTAATCTATTTTTGCATCTTTACTTATATGTGTTTAAAGATATTTTACCCCAGGTTGAAATAGTATCAAATTATTCTTCTTAACTAAATTTGTTCTTTGTAACTTGCACGCTACAAAATTCCTTGTTTCTTCAAAAGCTTTAAAAATTTGCTTTTATATAGTGTTTTTTAATTTAAATACTGCTAATTGGCTAGTTTTTATGAATAAACTTTACCATGCTAATTAGGGCAATTCGAAATCTGAAAAAAAATTTCATTAATTGATCTTTTGCTTCCAAACAATTCATTGATGAATTCTTTTTAAATTCGTACATAATTAGAATGCATTGCATATGCATAAAAATTAAATAGAGCGTTGTAGAACTAAAAAAAATTACCATTCAATATCTAATTTCTATTATAAAATTATCTTAGTTCTTACATGTTTATTGGAAATGAAATTTAATTCCGATTTAACAAGATAAAATATCTGTTCATTCTTTGATAAAGCTATCTTCAAGGTGTTAAAACTAATTTTTTTTATGGTTTCTGATAATTTCTTGGACGACGTGTTTCTCATTCAGTTTTTGAATTTAGATATACTTTTTTGTTTCTTGTGGTTTTTGCTATTTATCCTTTGATATTCGTGTATGAATGATTTTAATTTTGTAGAAGTAATTTGTATGTGCTTTGGATATTGAATAAATATATTTTCAATTCTTTCTGTTTTAACTAAAAGTTGAAATGGTACTAACTAGGAAGGACATGAAACCTTTTATACAGCGAATTATATTTCAATGGATTTGTTTAACAAATTGATCTCAGTAGTGTAGTATATATATATATATATACAGTATATAAAATACAAATATAGTTAAAATATATATATATATCTACTAGGCGTCCGGACAAAAACTGTTCACCAAAACGTCCATAAACTGTTCACGGCGAGAATCCTCACTGAAAGACATAAAAGTTATCCATGAGTAGATTACTCGTGGGATATCCGTCCCGCACTGCAGGACACTGAGGATTAGTCGCAACACAACAAACACATAAAAGTTGCTGTAGAAACTATACCTCTGTGATGCATAGTTTTCAAAAACGTGCGAAAGAAAAAGTATGATGTCACATCCAGTTTACAGAAAATAGGCTTTATTAGCTTGGGGGAAACTGCCAAGCGGATAAGAAGGAAAACGATTTAAAGAATTGAAATACAATTTGTACCCCTAGGCTTCTGGAAACAGTTTATAGAGTGATGGACGATAGGTGCGTGGGCTATCGCATTTATAGTAGAATGAAATATGTTTGTATAGTAATAATGTATTCCGATCGTGAATATTGTGAAATGCGCTTTAGTTGTATGGAAGTATATCGCCTGTTATCCATCATTCTATCATCCATAAACCGATGTCATCGACAGGTTAGACGGCAGGTTTCATTGTGGTGCTGCGATGATCTTTTGATCTGAAGCCTTCGAATTTTTTCCTATGGGCTCCTGTGAATGAATTGTTTATCTAATCCCAGTTACTAAAGAATAAAGCTTAATTACTACTTTGCATACTAACTTCACTTGTATAGGCATAAGGCCGTTGGATCGTCTATTGTTAGCCACCGTACGACACGCGCATGGGTACCTCGATATGAATAATGACCATTTTGGACATATATATGAAGAATATAATGTTTGAATACAAATTCATTTTAAACTTTTAAAAGAGTTTCTTTTAGGTTTATAAAACAATTTATTAAGCAACCTAATTAAATTATTTTTAACCGATTTTCAGTTAATTTTAAGTCTTTGTTAAAATTTTATGTGATTTATAAAATTACGGAACATATCCCTAATTTTTTCAAGGTAAGTCAAGTTATTTTATGCGATTTTTTAACATGCATTTTTTTGTAGGACATATTAACTGCATAGAAAGAGACTTTACAGTAAAGCTGTATAAGTGTTGGTATTTTATTGATTCACCTAAAGTTTTCCAGTTATGATCCCAAATATTTTTTATCATTTTAAACGTATAATTATCTTAATTATGATTACAAAGTCTCCAAACAGTTTTAAAAATCAAATATTTCACGTATTGTTTGCTTATTATTTTTCAGAAGATGATTCAAACACATGTTACTATGACGGTGGAAGACATCAATGTACATTTTTTCTATTTTGTTCTCTGATTGGGGGATCATCTGTTGGTTCTTGTCCTGGAAGTCTGCTATCAACATGTTGCGTCACACAGAGCAACCAAGTTAGAAGATCCCCTCCGAAAGTTCAGTCGAACAGACATCAAACTTACTCACAATTACCAGACGCTCTTGATCAAAGAGTACTTAGCAAAGATCAAGGTTTGCTAACATCACATGTTATTATTATGCCATAATTTTTTAATCTTAAAATATTACGTTATTATGCAAATATATCTATTTACTGTACATCATCATGTATTGATCAATTCAATAATATATTTATGCACAATTGATATTTTAATATCAATTCCTCTTACAATTATTATATATGCAATACATACAGTATTTCATGACTACATTTTAGGTATCGTAAGATGTTTCCCAGCATTCTTAGCATGTTTTAACTGAAAAAAAATCGAAATTGATTTTTTTTCCTAAATGTTTCCACTTCGAATTTTCAACTTCATAATTTCTTACATTTGAAATTGTATTCTATAAATACACTGATGTTGTTAACTATTGCTCTATGCCCGTCATATCTTTTAGAGACGTTGATTACAGAAATCCCATAATTCTTTGAAACTATTGTTCTATGTCTATTGCATCTTTTAGAAACGTTGACTACAAAAATCCCTTAATTCTTTAAAACTATTGTTTTATGTCCGCTACATCTTTTATAAACGTTGATTACAGGAATCCCATAATTCTTTAAATAGATATTTTCACAAAACCTATCGCAAGAAATGTTTCTATTATTATTGAACTTCATTTAATTAATTGTACATAACGGCGTTATTCATAAATTCTACGTTCGCTAGTTTTGAAAGGGTAATTATCAAATGTAGATAAATTTAAGTCTTACATGTGATTAACGTTTTGAAAATGTAGATCCGAATTAAATAAACCTTTAAATAATAATAAAAACTTTTTACATATTTTTTCTCAGAAAATCTATAATTTAGTTGCTTTATTTTTTCCGTTTTATATAAAAGCTGTATGTGGTCAAAGAGTGTATAAGCCAACAAGTCGTATCGTCGGTGGTAATGCTGCTGAATTCGGTGAATTTCCTTGGCAGGTAAAATTCTTCAGTTTCCTTTCAGTTATATACATTTTTATCTATATGAGTTTCCTCATATTTTTAAAACAACAAATTAATGTAATAGAATTACTCATGATGATTGTAGATATGTCTATTTAACCTGAAAATCTCTACTAATATTATTTCTGCTATCTCTCATTTATTATATTTAATACTTCTATAGATAACTTAAAATATGATTATTCTTGTGTAAGTATATTTTTACAAAGCTAATTTGTGTTCCTTGGTAGGCAAAATTCTTCAATTTCCTTTCACTCAAACACATTTTTATCTATATGAGTTTCCTATATTTTTAAATGCAACAAATTAATGTAATAGAATTACTCATGATGATTGTACATATTTCTATTTAACTTGAATATCTATACTAATATTATTTCTACTATCTCTCATTTACTATATTCAATATTTCTATAGATAACTTAAAATATGATTATGTCTGTGTAAGCGTATTTATTACAAAGCTAATTTTTGAAATGGTTGTTGTGTATTAAAAATAAAGTATTTAAATTCACCTTGAAATTTATTTGCTGACATGATTAAATTATAAAATAAAAAAAAAACTTACAAAAATTATTTTATATTTATTGTATAATTTAAATATGCATATTAATTTTTGTGAAGAATTTGACTTATTTTTTGTCTTTTAGGCACACATAAAAATCACTCAGCAACAATGTGGAGGCGTTTTATTAAACCATCATTACGTGGTTACAGCTGCCCATTGCGTTTACAGGTAAAATTACTCTATTTATTATGATTGTTTCGTGTTAAAGTAGTTTGTTTCTCCGTTGTTCATTCAAAATGATTTGTAAATACATTTCATGATCTTCAATAGACACATTTTCATCTAAATAAGCCAAAGGAATCATTTGATTTCTTTGAATTTGATATACTTCATAATAACAATTACAAATATACAAATTGCAAATATACAATTACAATATAAAAATTGCAAATATAGAATTACAATGTAAAAATTGCAAATATACAATTACAATATACAAATTGCAAATATACAATTACAGTATACAAAAAATATACTAATTACAAACATACAATTTCAATTTACAAATTTTGCTAAAACCATTATGTAAATAGATTTCTCTCTAATAACATAATTAAAATGCCTCAAATATGACTACTAGTTTTCGTTTCAAGGTTACTGCTTTTATATTTAAGTACATAAAAATTTTTAAAATGTGAATAGTTTTCTTATTAAATTTTTAGTTAAGCCAAAAAAAAAGCATCTTGTTATTGAGAAATATATTTAAAAAATTTTAATGGCTTTAGTCGATTACAATATATATCTTTAATTTACATGTTCTTTTTAATTCACACATGAATTTATTTTATAAAGAATGGTCAATTTTTTTATGGAAATGAATAATTATTTTTTATCTATTGACAACCTATACTTTTAAATATCTCCTTTCTGTTTACTTTTATTTACATCGATTTAAAGGAAAATAATGTCTGAATGTAAAATTAAGAATGAAACATCTGTACAATCAAATGCAAGTAATAATATTCTGATGAATATATTATTTATAATTGTGTATTTTGTCAAATCTGTTTTAATAACTTTAAGTTCTTTCACTTTAGATGATATTATAACTTCTAATCAATCCTTTTATGTAAAATGTTCAGAGCACATTTCACACATTTTTGGCCATAGATGATCTTATATGCTTGATGTAATCGTAATCAATTTTTATTTATACCTATTTTCATATAAAATAAACTTCTAAATTCCTCAAAAGTTTTTATTAGCATATAAAAAGTATGATAGTTTCTTTGTTTTACGCTTTCTCGTAAAATCGAGATAATTTTCAAGTAAATATTGATAAAATTGATGATTTTTAATGAAGATGTTTGACATTTTGCTTAGCTATTGCTGGAAGTTATAATAATATTATTTATTGAAAGATATATTATGTATATGGATTTATCAAATTTATTTTATTCGGTATTAAAATTAATGATGTGGTTTTGTCTTCAAAAAGGCATTTATTTCATTAAGAAAATTAATTAATACATCCATCTCTAAACACTACTTTTCCCCTATATCTCTGACAAAAGATGAATTGATCGTCGAATTAGTTGTCTTTAGGCTAGTCACTAATCAAGCCTTTTTTTTTTACTTCTTCAAAAGTATGGTGTTTATCAGACAAGCCATTCATGATTCATCAAATAATAATCAGAAAGAGAATACGAAGGGTAGGGTAGAAACTTTCCATCGAAGTGATTCAAAATTGTTTTTGACTTGCTTTGCAACAAGTGGGCAAGCATTGAAATGTAGAAAAAGGATTTAGTCGTGTCTTTCTTCGTATTCGGGCCATTTTTATTATAATGTTCTGTGCTTTGATCAAATATCAATTTCAGTTGACAACATTTACCAATGATGGTTTTATCAGGTTTTATCTGTTCATGACTTTTTTAGGCTGTCTACAGAACTTTTTGGTGTTTCATATCAAAATCACCATCTTTGAATTGTGTGAACTACTTTTTTTGAATCAATGATCATGTTCCATAACATTTCATGATTTTTATCAGGTTTTAACATTTCATGATTTTTATCAGGTTTTAACATTTCATGTTTTTTATCAGGTTTTAACATTTCATGTTTTTTATCAGGTTTTAACATTTCATGTTTTTTATCAGGTTTTAACATTTCATGATTTTTTTCGCCTGGTCAAAACACTTTTGGGTGTTTCATATCAAAATCACCATCTTTGAGTTGTTTGAACCAACTTTTGACAATGATGGTTTTATCAGGTTTTAAAATTTTATGATTTTTTCGGTTGGTCACAGCATTTTTGGGTGTTCTATATCAAAATCACCATCTTTGAGTTCTATGAACTACTTTTGACAATTTCTTCCTTGACAATGTTTTTCACACTTCAACGAAGTGGCACATACTAAACATCAAAGTTGTTAAACAAATATTTGACATGAAATAATCTAATTAATCTACTTATAATTCTAGCTACGCTATATATACAAATTAAATTTAATGCTTAGTACTTAAACGTATTGAAATTTTAAAAAAATTTCATTCATAAGATTTGATCCGAACCAACACAAAAATGTTAAATGGCTATATCTATTGATAAAATTTACTATTGTTATACTTTTCTAGGGCTATGCTACAAGATGTAGTTGTGGTCTTAGGTGCTTATGATATTCACGATCAAAGGTATCAACTATTGCCGGCACAGAAATTTCGTGTTGTGGAAAAACTCTTGCATCCCAATTTTCGATTTTCACCATCACATCCTGATCGTTTTGATGTGGCTCTCATACGTTTAGATCGTCCGGTTAGATATCAAGAAAATGTTCTTCCAATATGTTTGCCCCCTTATGGTTGGAACTTTCAAGGTTGGAGAGCAATTATCACTGGATGGGGTAAAACGGATCCTGCTCTTAGTAAGTAGCTCTTGAAATCAGATTTATGTATAAGATATTCTTAAGTATATCTTAAAAGGTTTATTTTTTTGTTTTAAAAACTGCCAACATGACTTAAAATAGAATTTTCAAAAAATGTATGCATTTAAGCTTGCCAGATTTAATTAAAAAATATGAGCAGATTTATCAAACTAAAATTTGGATAAATATTTTGAAAGTAAATTGGATAAAAATTTCTGTCTGATGAATCTGGATATGGTAAATGGAAACTATGCTGCCCTGTTTAAATCTGACTTTGTAAATATATGCAAAAATATAAATTTTTGTTCCTATCTGAATTTTATGCTTTTGTAATTCACTTTCATATGTAAATTATTTTTAAATTAAAGATGTCTTTAATTACTACTTATTCTGTTATGCCAGAAATCATAAATATTTAACTCTCTATTTCTTATTAGAAAAATCAAATTACAACATTTTTATACATTAACAAAAATTTTATCAATACATTAATAATACTAAGATACCTTCTAAATATTTAAGTCAAACAACTCAGAAACTGTAAAATAATAATAATAATAATAATTACATGACGAAATTGAAGAAAACATGAAAAATGACATTAAAAGGTTCGAGAATTTTCTATTAAATTCTATGGAATTTTATACATAGCATCGTAGTGCCTCGCTTGTAAAATTCTTTAAATTTTCAAATTTATAACTCAAGTCTCAAAGGATTATGGAATTCTTTCTTTAGAAAAAGTTGTATTTATGAATAACTGAAATCCATTCAAAACAACCTCGAAATATTTAACCTTTTATAAGAAGATTTCTGCTCCTGAGAAAAAACTGGAGGGCCATTCCATTATGCAACTACTTGTTCACTAACAGAGACATGACATCTTAAATTCCTCTAGAAAAATTTAAAAGACAGAAATATTATTTACAATACATGAATCAAATGGAAAATCATAAATTTAATAAATTTTATAGAATGAAACTAACAGTTAATCATCACTAGAAACCATTACCCCTGAAATATCAATTAAATTTTCTATACCTATTCCTTCACTTTTAATATTAGCACTTTTTTATGGCCTACATGTAAAACAGACACTATGAATAAGCATTACTTACTCGTCTGCCCGGGCCTTGACCCTACGTTACAACGTAAAGGAGATGTTTGCATGTTGCATTGAATGACCAAGGATCTCATATCCTGAGTACACATTTGCTTCTCTTTTCAGACTTTTATTTTTTTAAATTTTAGGGTTTTAATTGCGTAATTTTTAAATGTTTTTATTCTAATGATGATCTTTTTATTTGTTCATAATATTTTGTTAGTGTGCAATTCTGAATTAATTGCATTATTCTTTGGTGAGTGGCCTGATATAAATGGATTGAGTTCCAATTTTGCTATATGAAACAACAACAGCAACAACTGCATAGACTGAACGCTATCATAATATTTATATAACTTTCCATACCATATGTTCTTATGTTTATAACCATTGTTTACTTTTCTGTATTGCATGTCATTCATTTCACTTATGATTATGCTAGTTATATAGTATCATACTTTTCTTATACTATCATTTTTTTATCTGCCTAAAGATTCAATATAATTCCTGTTATTCCGTAATTATAAGTTTTTTTTAATTTAAAATTTACTATCCTCCCATAACTAGTATGGAGTCCCATGGCTCTGGATAGTGAATGAGGTGTGTAAATTAACGGAATCCTTGGATTGTGTCATTGTAGAAATATTTTTTGGATATATCAGTGGTAATGGTTACTTATATTTTAGGCAATAGATACGGAACAAGACTACTTCAGAAAGTAGAAGTTCCCATCATTTCTAATAAAGAATGTGAGATGTGGCATCACTGGAAAGGTATAAATGTTCGTATATTTCCGGAAATGATTTGCGCTGGTTATGAAGGTGGTCGGAAAGACGCTTGCGTGGTAAGAATGATTTTTTTAATTTACTTTGACAGAATACTGCACATATTTTTCGAATTTTGTTCTATCATTTAAAGAAGTAATCTCATGACGAAAGTAGATCTAAAAACTCTTTTTCGAGACTATTCAACTAGTCATTTTAACTAATAAAATAAAATTGTTTCATTAAAAAAATTGCACAAAGTTCAAACTTTTAAAATTTGTTGTAAATCTCTTTAACCTTATAATTAAATAAAATAACATGCAATGAGTGCATGCTTCAATTATCTACCAGTAACAACTCTGACTGATAAGTAATTCCCAATTTAAGAAAATAAAGATCTTTATTCCCGTCCCAATACATTATACATGAGTGACTTTTTTATTTGATTATTATCAAGTCAAAGGTAAAGAACAAATATTTCTTGATAATTTTAAGAAAAAGTTCATTTCTTAATTATTTTTAAGAATAATCCATGAACTATTTAGGAAACCTCTGCATTTAATTGTTAAAATATTTTAGAAAGCAATCAAATATTTGTTAATTAGATGTCATTTCGTTCCAATAAAAAAATAATTTACTTTTTATGCAGCCAAAAACTGTAAAAATTTTTAAATTATTTTGTGGTATCCCAATTTTACTTTAGTTGTAGGGATGGGGGGTGGGGGAACTGAGGTTAAGAGGGTGCATCATTATTTTCTCTCGTTAAAGACAAGTAAAAGTAAAAAGTTTGAGAAACTTTGCTGACTTGAACTTGAGAAACTGAAGGATTCAAAAATTATGTTGAAGAAAACTTTTTCTTTTGTTTTTATGGTTATCAAAAGAAAGCCAAATTAGGCGATAAGCTAATTAATATAATAATAATAAGCGATAACAATAATAAGCATAACGATATCTAATCAACAAATATTCGATTTCTGTCTTACATTACAACAACTGTCTTACAAATCTGTCTTACGAACAACATTACAACATTTTGTTTTCACTTTTATAATGCGGGGATTGTTCTTATTTAAGAAGCAGATTAAAAAAAAAATTGTACTTAATAAAAAATTGTTATCTAAAATAAGGGTTTGTTGTATCAATTATTAAAAAATGCTAAGACTTAATTTATAATTTAATATTTTATTGAAAATTTTCAGGGTGATTCAGGGGGACCTCTAATCGTATATTTGGACGGAAGGTGGACATTGGTAGGAATTATATCTGCTGGATTCGGTTGTGCGCAATGGAGACAGCCTGGAATATATCACAGTGTTTCATCAACCGTTGACTGGATTAGCAACCATATTAGATGAAATTGTACAACCATATACTTATTATCACAACTATTTACACCATTTGTTTCATTTCCACTTTTTTATGCATTTGATAGTTTATTATTTCTTTTAAAACATAATGGTATGTATTCCTTTAGGGAAAATTTAAAAACAACAGCAGATTTTGCAAATCTTTTAATTTAAAGTAATTTTAAAATTGGTAGCTGTGATATTCTTGGTAAATGGGCTATTTTTTGCAGTTTCTTCGTATGAATTGTAATTTAAGATGAATTGGAGCTAAGCAATGGGTTTTATATTAATCAAAATAAATTTACAATGAGGCATTTTTTAATTTCATATATGGTGGTTAGTCTTAAACATGTTTTAGGCTAAAATCTTGTGAATAAGAAACAATTTTTAATTATGAATTATATGTTATTATGTTGAAGCACGTTTGACAAGAGTCAATTGAAAAATAATTCTTGATATAAGTAAAAGAATGAACAATATCACTGAGTACAAAATTACATTTTTCATTTGCAAAAAATATTTTACTTAAGTTCAGATAGATCTTTTCATATTTTGTTACTTGTTTTGTGTATTTATTTTTTATTTATTTATTTTATTTGTTTATTTTTGGAAATTAAGCCTTATGTAAAGCTACCAGTGAATTTTGTTACATTTATTACTATTGGAATCTCTCAATAAATAAATAAAGTGAATATGATTATTTTATTTTTGCCTTATTACTATGTAATTCGTTATTTAATTAAGATTTAATTCTTAAATATCTGTTTAAAATATATGCACACTTCATGATGTAAATGATAATATCAAAATAATAATAATAATAACAAAAATAATTATTAAATCAAAAATTATTACAGGCAAGAATTTTTCAATTTGAATTCTAACAACTGTTTATTTCATTTTTAAATTATTTCATTAGTCAATGAATAAAATAACAAAATGGTGTCTTTTAATCAAAATATTCATTTTGCATTATATTTACATTTAACATTATTATGAAACATATAAATAAATAACATTGTTCTTCACTTTATTTTTTACAAAAATTTTCAGATTATCTTACATATATGTATAAACTAAACATTGACTTAAACATCACCTGAATGTTTGTTGATTATTTTATAAATTTTGTGCATTTATGGACTCAAATATATGATGAAATAACAATAAAGTATTTTATTATAATGATTTATGTTTTATTCCTTTCATATCATAGGGTTAATAAAGTTTTAACAGAAATGTTTTCATGGAATTAATGAAATGTCATACTTAAATAAATTGAAATACTGCAATATATACCAATTTTGTCTCAAAGTAATTTTTGTTTTTTAAACTAAATTTTAAAAATAAAAAGAATTCCTATGAGACAAACTGAGTATATATTATATTAGCAAAATAACCTTAAGGAAAGATTCTTAGTGCTTCAACAGTCCAATATCAATCTCCAAAATAAAATTAAAATCCTATGCAAATTTATAATATGCAAATATGAAGTAATATGAATATGCAAATATGAAGTAAAATCAATCCTTGTAATTATAACAGTATATAAAAATGTGTATTAAAGAAATGAATTATAGATCTTTTATTGTCTCAAAGGAATTTTTATTTTTTTAAATTAAATTTTAAAAATAAAAGGAATTCCTATGAGACAAACTGAGTATATATTAGCAAAATCACATTAAGGAATTACTTTCAGTGCTTCAAAAGTCCAATATCAATTCTCTAAAATAAATTTAAATTCCCATGCAAATTTATAATTTAATTTAACACAAATAAGAAGTAAAATTAATAGTTGTAATTATAACAGTATATAAAAATTTGTATTATAGAAATGAAGTATGGATCCTTTATTGTCTCAAAGGAATTTTCATTTTTTAAAATTAAATTTTAAAAATAATAGGAATTCCTATGAGACAAACTGAGTATATATTAGCAAAATAACCTTAAGGAATAGCTCTCAGTGCTTCACCAGTCCAATATCAATTCTCTAAAATAAAATTAGATTCCTATGCAAATTTATAATTTAATTTAATGCAAATATGAAATAAAATTAATCTTTGTAATTATAACTATATACAAAAATTTGTGTTAAAGAAATGAAGTATATGTTCTTTACGATTTTACTAAAAAATATGACAACTGCTCATACATAGTATATAAAACAAAATATAAATCCATTACTATTTTTTATATTTCAGAATTCATGAGGCCTTTAAATTATTCAAACACATTTTTAAAAAAATGAGAAAATTAAATACAATTTACTGAATACTTTTTACTAACAAGTCCCATTTAAATTCCAGAGACTAAATCAGTTATAATATTAATTTGTGTCATACTTAAGTTAAAATTGTTGTATTTTTCCGTTTTCAGTTGAAATTCATGATTAAACTCAATTTTGAATCATTTTTAAAGGACCTAGAGTGTTAGAAAATTACGTAAGACTTGCATTTCATAATTATGTAACTTCTTTGAATGATTAAATTATATAGATAACACAAATGTGCAAACCAATTACATAAAAAATTGAAAAATGCAAATTTAAATTAAATGTATTTTTGTATTTTTCAAACCTATACTTTGATTCAATAGACATTGTGAATTTTTGGTAATGAGTAAGGAAAGTCTCTTCTCTATAAATAAAATTTTTAAAAATTTAAAAGACTAAAATACCTTGAAGAATAAACTGGATTTTCAAGATTAAAAATGTTTGAAGGAATATTAGCTTGTACATATGCAAATTATCGACATTTCAGAGGTAAAAAAAATATTTCAGCATTTTAAAAATATACGGCTTATCATTATAATTACCTATAAAAAGAGAAAATAATATAATACAATTAATTATACACTTATAGTATAATAGAATGCAAACATGATTAAATTTACAAATAATTTTTATGTACAGGGCATACATAAATCAGTACCCACAGCAGCTCCTGGCTTCTGGTCGGTTCTTCTTGAGTTATAATCCAGCTAGCCATGAAGTCTATCAGAGTTTGGACTGTAGATACATACATTATTCCATATGTCTCAATTCTATACCATAGTTTATCTATTATGTGAAGATCTTTTGACGTGCCATTCTCTATAACCAGACTTTACATTTGGTGCATTCGGAGAATGTCTATTTCGTTCAGAGGTTTATTAAATTAGAGGAAAGTCAGGAAATCACGGGAAAATGGGGTCGTGCATTGTACACAGTATCACGGTAACGTGATGGAGACCTGGATTTTAGGTCACAACCACAGATCTTAGCATATTGGAAATATAACAGTATCTGTCCAAATTATCGGCTATGTGAAAAGATGTCAATGGATGTATGCACACCATACTATCAATCGAGATGTTGGGTTCTTATGAAGATGATGAGTGCAAGCTGATAATGATTGTTCCCTTGATTCCCTACATAAAATGGATACGTTTTCAAAATACATTACACGGAACCGGAATTCATTTGAAAAGCCACCGAGATGCCAGTTTTGTTCCCATGTTCATCGTTGAAACGTCATCACTAGGCAAGCCTGTCTTTATCTCAGTTTCAAGGAAAGTCATACCAGTGATCACAGTTCTGGCAATCTTTGGTTTTTACAAACACCGTCGGGTTGTCCGTTCTGACATTTGTCATTCCGTAAACAAGCCAAATTTCTGATCAGGTACATTATATGATTATGCAATCCCAAAGCCGTGTGAACAACATGCATGTCCCCTTGACGTTAGTAGCAGAGAAGCTCAGAGATCCAGTACGGTATTCTGAAAAGGATTCCTGGAATCACAGATTTTATATCCTCATGGCAATCATGGAATCTGATTGAGATATTATGTATAATAAATTGATAGATTAAAAATAAAAAACGAAACAAAAGCATATTTTTATTTAAAAAACTTATTTTACACCAAAAAGTATAACAATACATAATTTCAATAATAATAACATAATAACAATAACAATTTATTTTGTAATATTGGCCATTTAATATGATCTTGTTTCTTTTTCTCTCAATAAAACTAATACATATTTTCTGAAACAATAAAAGCTTACTAAAATTACTCAGGATTAATTTAAAAAGGATAAGTTTCCTTAAGCATTTGAAATTTTTAATACATAATAAAAGTTTTCTTTGCTTTTTTGTTTGCCATACAATGAACTGGCAATTTATTTAAATCAACACCTTTCATTGAACGTGGTTTTAGGCCTCGATTTAGAAGCATTGGTTTCAACATACGATCTATTGAAACGTTGCTGCAAAATAACAGTATAACATGATCCTTAGCGACCTTAAACCCACCAATCTTTTTGTGCTCCTTTGCTACACAAGTTTCATCTCTCTTTGACAATATCTCTTGTGCATGATAATGATTTTAACTTTGTTCCAGAATATACCAACTTTCTAATAACAGTTTCATTTTTCTTTATAATTCGCACGGTAGCTTCATGTAGACCAAAATGGTTTCCTACAGACGTTGCACCTTGTCCAGTTGCAAGGCGATCTAAAATTTGAATTTTAATATGCAAAGAGATCGATTTTCTTTTCTCTTTTGTTATAGGTGATATTATGTAAATTCACCTATAAACTTGACATGATGTAAATACTACCAAAACTGTTTAAGTTATAATTAATAAAACAAAAGTTTATAAACATCAGAAAGGTACTTTTCACTTTGAACACCAAACTCAACATGCAGACAAAACTCTATATTGAAATTATAAAATTCTGCGAATTCCCACAAATGGAAATCGCATTACATTCCTTGTCTCCAATGCCGCAGTTATAAAATAAAAATGAAGCTAAATTTTCTTCTTCGAATATGGACCTAACGTGTTAAATCAAAATAAGTCGTATTCTTAAAAGGATCTACATTATAGATTGCACATGCTTTCAAACGTAATGGAAAAGTTGCTTATACGTTTCATAAGACATTTGTAAATTTTGAAATTTTATTACGGAGATATGAAATAAATCTGCAGAAATTACTCTGCAAAATAACATAATTCATTAAACCTTTTTAAACATGATTTTTTTTTCTGTAAAATTTTCATCTATTTGCCAAAAAAAAGTAGTATACTATTAAAAAATTATGTTTTTATTATTCAACTTTGTTATTTATCGGTAATATAGAGAATTTGTAGTAAATTTATCCTTGTAAAATTATTTACCGCAACAGAAGTGCTACACTCCATACACACAGAAAAGAGGGGAGGGATTAGCGGAAAATATATTTAGCGGAAAATATAGTAAATATTGTTTTATTCCTATCAGCCTCATTTTCAGATTTTTCTCCTCGGAATTAGAAGATAAATTTCTATACTTTGCAGAAAATTTAACAATGAGAAAATTATTTCACAAATATTAATAGTTAAGACATATGATTAATTGACGTAAAGTGAAATGAAAGTTGTAAAAGAGAAATAATAGATGTACAAAATAATGAAAAAAATTATAATGCGGTGCATTGTTGTTACGTGCTGCCATCTATTGGAAAAATAGAAAATGTCAAAGATTTATTTATACATAGACTGTCATCTATAATCACATTTTAAATTAATTCTCAGAATGAATATCATTAATGATAAAGATTAATTGAAAGCATTTAAAATGCTCAAACTTTCTGCAAAATAAAATTTCAATTTTTTTTATTGTTTACATTTAAAAGAAAGTAGAAAAAAATTGCAGAAAACGCATAGTTATCAAATTTTAGATTTTAAAGTTTTATTTCTGTCCTAAAAAAGATAAAATCTACAGGAAACTATCTGGAGGTGCTGATATTTTAGAACCAGGCAAACAGTCGTAAACAAAATATGCTGTAATTTAAAAAAAGACGTAATTTTTATAATTTGTAATTATAAATTGGCGTGTTTGATATGGGTTTAAATTTTTTATTATTAAAACATGATGAAATATACATAAAATTAGTGATTTTTTTGGTAGAACAAATGAGTGTTGTTAGAAAGTTCTAGATTCAGTATTAGAAAGAGACTTTTAGCAAAAAATTTCGAATAAAGCTTCTTTTTTTTTTTTTTTGTCAATGCACAAAACAAAAATCGTGAAAGTTTCTAAAGGAATCATTATAAAATATATTATTAATATTGAGTAATGCTTGATGTTTTCCAAAAACTTTCTGTAGTATTGAAATTTAAATAAAGGACATAAAATATGTAAATATATATATCTAAATATCTCTAAATATATAAATTTGAATATATAGAGTTTAAAGATATAAAATGAGCTAAACAATGTTAATTAAAAAATGTTGCTGATATAAAAAAAAAGAAGAAGAAACATTCCTGATGCTTTTTAAAAAATAATTTTTCAAAATATAAGGAATTCCACTATTTAAAAAATACAATATTACCAGTTCACCAGCATCAAAAACTGCTACCAAGACAACCTGGGCCCTGAGCGTTGAGTAGGTGAAAAATATATATATATTTATATTGGAATTTTATTTCTAAGAAATGTAAAATTACACTTCATTAAATGATATTTATATTTTCACTTTCCGAAGCTGATAAATTATTTCCCTAATTAAAAATAGAGTTCATTTCTAATGTAAAAAAATCATACCTGCAAATGTATCGATGATTAACCAGATTATACCAATGACTACTAGATGACACCACTATATAAGCTGTCTTAGTTGAAAGGATTCTGTGCAAACGACTGAAAATATAGTTAAGAGTATTATCAAAAAGAACAACTGAAAGTATAGTTTTCTCATGAATTTTCTATACAATTGTGAACTTGTAAGTGTGAAAAGGAATATTCATAAATTAATTTATTGTGTCGTCTTCGTGGGCTCTAACAATTACTGCCTTGATCTTTTAAAGTCAGACACAAATTCTGTCATTTGGTTTATTCTAAACCAAAATAAATAATAATAATAAGTAATGTGTTGGCTTTAGCTTAGATGTTACTCTTTTATAGATATCAACAAAAACCAGTGATGTCAAAGATTAAAACAATACCTATATGTGGTGTTGTTGGAATGAAATAAAATTAGATATGTTGATATCAACCAATAAAACCTTTTTTTAAACTAATACAACACTTGCTAATAAGATCTCATTAACTAACTCCTCTATATCCCACCAAATTAGTCTCACTCAAATTTAAAACAGTTAATTCAATTATCAATCATTCAAGTTAAACATCAGTCAGAATCAAGCAAATAAATTTGACCAATAAATATGTATATATATATAAGTATACATGTTACAATTTTTAGACAATTCATTCGCTGTAATAATAATCACTACATATCGATTTAATTTTTTTCACTCTATATAAAAATATTATCAATTATTTAAAAATTGATCCTTATTACTTTATTTTGACAATTTAAATATGTATGTGTATATATATATATATAAGTATACATGTTACAATTTTTTAGACAATTCATTCGCTGTAATAACAATCACTAGATATCGATTTAATTTTTTTCACTCTACATAAAAATATTATCAATTATTTAAAAATCGATCCTTATTACTTTATTTTGGCACTTTTATCACTAGGGAAAAGTTTGTTTTTCTTTTTATAAACAAGCTGAAATTTTTACATTTACAGCAGATTTTCTTTTCTTTTCTTATTTTGGTCATATCCGTTGATGATACCCTTCAGACACTGCGCTCCACTTTCAACTGGATAATGAATTATACGCAGAGAATCAGAAGGAGAGAGAAGTTTGCCCCAAGTCAAACTCTTTTGACACTTGACAGCAAGAACACTTTCATTTACCTGTTGAGCATGTCTATCATCATCTTAGCACGAAAATCTAATATCACGTAGTCGAAGATACTCAGCCACCATATATCTTCTATTACCGGGGATCATTATCTTTTTTCTACACCTAGTTCTCTTATTATTTTTTAGACGATCTCCTCTTTTCCCCTTACTACCACTTTAGATCCTTCTTTTTCTGTTTCTAACCTCTCACTCACTTCTCACCTCTTGATCACTTCTCCCTCTATCACCTTGTGTCTTCATCAGGGCCGGATTTTCCTATAGGCTAACTAGGCTTCAGCCTAAGGCCTCAAGATCAAGAGGGGTCTACATTCAAATTGTCAGCAAAATTCGAATTACACTATTCTAAAAACAGTAAACACTAAAACACTGAATCAAAAATAAGAAGAAATTCTACACATATGAATAATAAATAAACATAATAAGTAATTTACAAACTTAAAAATGGGAAGGGAAAGGGCCTCATAAGTGGAATAGTCTAGGGCCTCTATTCATCTAAATCCGACCCTGGTCTTCATCTCTAAGTTCTTTTTATACCCAATTTTAATTCGCCTCATTGGCCAGATTCTGCATCTAGGGGACCACCTCAAGACAGCCATTGGTTTGAAGGAAAATTTTCTGCATTAATTCAAGGTGGATGAGCCCCAGGCTCCACGTTGAAAGTCCACTCCATGCTGAAAACCTCTGATGTAACAATCCACTTTAGGGCAGTTAAGTTAGGGCACTTCAGTCCTGACTTTTACTGCTTTTAAAACGGCGACCATTATGACACACCTTTTAATCCACAAAGAGGAATTGGGGAGAGGAACGCTAATTTGATAATTTGTTCATAAAAACCTCACAGTATGGAACCGTTAAATTGCGCCATTTCTTCCTTTGTGATTCAGACCACCCAGACCGACTTGGTCGAAGAATTTTTATTACTTTCCCAGTGACAAAAAGCTATGACGTAACAATGTACAAATTTAAATCATAAATTTAACTTTGGACAATATATCGATACAGCATATCCATCACTAATATATAACTTCACATTAGTTAAATAATTTTAAAATCAGTAATATATTTTTTAACACAGATAACTGTGTTCGAAAACTATTTCCTTACTAGTTTTGTAACACAGTTATCATTCACTATCACGGTAAAAAACTGTGTAGATACAACCAGTTACTCAACCAGGATTTTGTCATGTAGAGGGGAGGGGGATCAACAAAATAAAGCGTAATCGTTTATGAAAGTTCATACTAAACTATAAGCAATACAAAAGGTATCAAGTCTAAATTCCATAGATAAATTATTTTATAAGCATTTATGCGGAGCTCACGCCCACCGGCTACCCTCTGAATGCTAGCCTGGATACAATTAAATTATATTGATTTTCTGTGCATATAACTGCTTCATTCAATATGGTGAAATATTTCAAATAATTCAATTTCATTGTATTAGTAATTACTTTAATTCTCCAAGTTCTGAAAATTTCTAATAACACGTATGCTGTGCACTTCTTTCAAGACTTGTGCAATTATTGAAATTATAAAATTACACAGAAATGTCTTCGTATCGCCCATGAAGTCGTTTCAAGATGCCAGCTGTGACATAGATATTTTTTCCTCTATTTATTTTTACTGATTGTAAACGACACTGGCACTTGAAAGGCTCTTGTTTCCCGTACTGAGTGCAAACTTTTATCTAATAGATTACAGTTTTTTTTTAGGTCAGCAGGACAAATTTCTGGGGCCAAAGAAGGGACTAAATTTCCTTCTTGAAGGTAGTTATTAAGAAAAAGATCTTGATTCTTCTAATTCTTAAAAAAAAAGTACTTGCTCACTTTTTAAGTTTCCTGTTATATGTTTCCGAAATCAGGTCAGATATAGGAATGACGCATTCGCTTTCTAAAATTAAACCGTGTTATTTTCCTAGATTTCAAAGCAATCATAAATCATTCTAATAGGGGAATTTCCAAGCAGTTTACAGAATTGGTGAATTTTAAAGTTATTTGATAGTTTAAATTTGCTTACCATTATTGTTCACTGAGGAGAACTAAATACGAGCTAGTTGTTTTTATTAATATTATTCTTCTTTACTTTATAGTTCCCATGCACTGGTGTTTCTGAATGTTGGCCCATGAAATCGCTCCTTTTTTTGACCACTTCTTCCACGCTAATTTTGTTGCCCACAACCATTCTAAAACCTCTTGGTTCTTTTCTAGGATCAACAAACTGTTTCCTAGCTATTGAACAATGAGGACAGCACGATGGCATGTTGGCCCATGAAATAGCTATGTGTTTTGGCCACTTAATTCTAAAACCTCGCAATTCTTTTCTAGGATCAACAAACTGTTTCTTAGGACAGTAACTGTTATTGAGCAATGAGGAGAGCACGTCTGCGAGCTAGTTGTTCATATTAATGTTGGTATTATTTACTTTATAGTTACAAAACATAGATGTTTCAGAATGTTGGTCCATGGAATCGCTAAGTGTTTTGACCACTTATTTCTAAGACCTCGTAATTCTTTTCTAGGATCAACAAGCTGTTTCCTAGGACAGTAACTGTTATTGAGCAATGAGGAGAGCCCGTCTGCCAGCTAGTTGTTCATATTAATATTGGTATTATTTACTTTATAGTTACCAAACGTAGATGTTTCAGAATGTTGGTCCATGGAATCGCTAAGTGTTTTGACCACTTATTTCAAAGACCTCGTAATTCTTTTCTAGGATCAACAAGCCGTTTCCTAGGACAGTAACTGCTATTGAGCAATGAGGAGAGCATGTCTGCGAGCTAGTTGTTTATATTAATATTATCATTATTTACTTTATAGTTCCCATGGACAGATATTTCTGAATCTTGGCCCATAAAATCACTAAATTTTTGGGCCACTTAATTTTAAAACCTCTTAATTCTTTTCTAGGCTCAACAAGCTGTTTCCTATGACAGTAACTGCCATTGAGCTATTAGGAGAGCACGTCTGTGTGTTCACTTACCAGGTTTTCTAATTATTAACATCATTTTAGTCAATTTACTCTTTGTTTGAAACAAATTTTAAAAAAAATTCTGTTTATTACAATATAAAATTTTTTTCTCAAAAATGTTTTTCATTAATGTTTCATTATGTTTTTCATTATTTTAATCACGTAAAAATTAAAAATATATATTATTAACAATAAGAAACCAAATTACATGATTAAAACATTATTTTCTACCATATCAATTTCATGGATAATAGTTATGTTATGTGATGCAATATAAATGCAAACTGAATTATTATTATACTGATTTGTAAAGATTCATAGATCATATTTAGGGTCCAAACATTTTTAAAGCCCCAAATCATGAAAATATGGACCATCTTTCAAAATCTTTCTTTTTCACTTCACAAAATGTTTACTCAAATTGTAACAACTCCTTTTTAAAGTCCATAAATATTAATTATTTAATAAAACAAATATCACTTTGTCTAAATAGGAATAAATCATTAATTTTTAAAAATATATTAATGAACAGTAAAGATATAAAGAAAATCATTGAAATTATTCATCAAAGCAATTAAATCTTTCATTGAAAATGTAAGTTGTTTACGGGAAATAAGTTCACAATTATTAGAAATAATTTTTTCTTAAAAAAATTATGTAAACTTTAAAAAAGTTTCGTATTTAGAAAAGTTGAAGAAATTTGAAGCAATAACATTTAACTATTAAATATATTTATTTTTTAAAAAATTGATTAATTATAAAGTAATTTATTGAATTTTAATAAAAAGAATAGTTATAAATAATTTTAAAATCATTGTAAAGTTATCGTTCAAAAATAGAACGAGTATCTAATATTATTCTTATTTTTTAATAAAAATTAAATTTTAAGTTAATCATCTGTAAAGTTGCACATTTTCTGGGCTCTACAAATTTCAAATCTAAACCTGTTTTTTTTTTTTTTTTTTTTCAAAACTACAAAATTAAATAATACTTTGATTTATAAAATAACGTTATGTTTTTAAATTTAGACTTTTAAACTTAAAATGATAATAGATAGGTTCCCTCTAATTAGCCTAAAGTGTGCAAAAAAAGACTGTAGAGCGCCAAGAAAAACCTCTTTCTTAAAGCAAAAATTTTTAAATGAACTAAATAAAAAAAATTTTTAATATATAAAAATATAAATTTTTTAATGTACATCTAAAAATATAAAATTTTTTTAGATATACATTAATTATATCTCAAAATATAAAATTTTTTTAAATTTTAAATTTTTGAGAAAAAATAAAGTTAATATAACACAGAAAACTATGTCTAAAGCTCATGCGAGAATTTTTTTCCACCTTGCGTGTCTTTTTAAAACCAGTTGACCCATCCATGAAACATATTCTGTGTTAAAAATATTGTTGCATTTGTTAAATTATAATTACTAACAATTATCTATCTTTACTAAAACAAAAAAAAAATAGCTTCCTCTCCTTCTTGCATTTAAAAATTCCAATTACATGTGGTTCTATAATTCTACACGCATATACTTGAAGTGCACGCTATAAAGGTTGTTCTAAATAAGGGTTTTTATAAAGCGAGCAAATATTTAGCGTGCTTGAACAAGGCTTTCTTATTAAAGCAACAATTGAAAGAATGGGGCAGAAAACAAATACTCTCTCAGTTAGCCAAACAATGAACAAATGCATCTTATTAAGTTCCACATACGAAACTCGGCCTAAAGAATGTTTGTAGCAGATAACTCATGATGTCCTGTATATGTCAATCCGACCTTAATGTAAGTTCAGTATTATTAATGATAAATTTTAATCCATTACTGTTCCAAATTTATAAGATGGCAATTTTAAACAATTAAATTTTTTGTTGGAAAGCCAGACCCAACAAAGAGCTTTGTATTGTCCATTTGTATTATAGTATTATCTATGTGTAACAGCCAAATAATAGAGACAGATTTAATAAATAAAAGTTTTAATGTAACAGGTTTCAAAACAAATAAGAAAACTTTGTTTGGGGACATGCTTCTGAATAAATATAAAGAATATTTTAAATTACAATCAGGGAAAAATATATTAATATATATAATACATAAGGATATCTTATTAATCTAAAAATATATAATAGAATTTTTTTTTTTTTTATTGAATATTATATCAATATAAATAAACATAATAGAAATTTTCTATTTTTTAGAAAACAAGATGAATGTTAATCCTTAAACTTTTTATTTAACAACTCCCGTCAATAAAATCGTAATATATTGTTTTTTAATTTTGCTATCTTGCTATCAACTACATTGACCTACAAAGAACTATTTGAATCTATCTGAATTTTTTTGCTCAGTAATTCTCAAACTTGTTTATTTTTTCATTCTACCTTAACAAGAGAAACTTTATTAAACTAAGTTTCCTTATTGGTTTTCAGTTTTTATAAGCAAAATATGAATAGCAGTTATTTATATAAAACAAATATATTCATACTTTTAAAAAACCAGCATGCGCATTGAAATTTAACGACAATGGACAATTTTCAAGGCATTGTATTATTCACAAATATGATAATTATTAGCATTTCATAAATAAAGTAACAGCTTTTTACTTTACATTTGTTTTTAAATACATTTTTAGTAAAAAATCCGTAAAGTTTAATTATTATAATAATTTACAAAGTGTAAATTGGAGAATGAGATTACTCCCGTAAATAAAATCGTAATATATTGTTTTTTAATTTTGCTATCTTGCTATCAACTACATTGACCTACAAAGAACTATTTGAAACTATCTGAATTTTTTTGCTCAGTAATTCTCAAACTTGTTTATTTTTTCATTCTACCTTGACAAGAGAAACTGTTTTTTACTAATAAACTAATTATCATTATAGATTTGATGTTTATTTAAACAAAATATGAATAACTGTTATTTATACGAAACAAAAATATTCAGAATATTCGGTACCGACAAATCGGCTTTATTACTGCCAACTAACCAGCATACGCGTTGAAATATAATGACAACGAACGATTTTCAAGACATTGTATCATTCACAAATATGATAAGCATTAGCATTTCATAAATAAAGTAATAATTTTTTGCTTTACATTTATTTTAAATACAATTCTAGTAAACAAACATATAAAGTGTAATTATTATAATAATTTACAGCGTGTAAATTGGTGAATGAAACTTCTCCAGTAAATGGCATCGTAATGATTTTTTAATTTTTCCATCTAGCTATCATCTGCATTGACCTACAAAAAACTATTTGAAAAATTTGAGAAATTTTTTAATGAACTGTCAGCTCCATGAATCTGCTGTTTCTGCTTTCAGTTAAATGATTGATTTGTATAATTCTTTAATTGCTAAAAGCTGTTGAACTAAAATCCTTTATGAATTCAAAACAGGATTTAAGTAATTACTTCTTACAGGAAACTTCAGTCCTGATAATATTGTCAGTTAATCACTCATTGCTCGACCCTAAATTAAGTTCAGAAATATTATCTTTCTGTAAGATCAGATTTTATTATTTTAATTATTATTTTAAAAGGAAATTGAAAAAGATACGAAATATATCCTAGTAAACCCTGCTGCACAATTTAACTTTTATAAAAATCAAATAAATTTTTCTATTTTCATTAAAGCCTACCTAAATCATACCATAGCTGAGCCTGCTTGAATATGCTCAAAGATATGCATTTTATTGGCCCAAATCAGGTTAGTAATCGCTGAGTTTATCAAAGTTGAATTGCTTTTAATTTGTAAATGAAATTTTCACCATAAATAGTATTTTAATGTGTTAGAACGTTAATTTCAGGTTTTTTGAATGTGGTCTTTAATGGAATTTTGTTTCAATTTGGACTTTTATGAATTCCATATATTTGGAATCTTTAGCATGTGTCTTATGATTTTAAATGCTACAAGTATATCAAAAAAGACAATATTTAAATAAAATGCATGTACTTAGCAGGTGTCTAGTTAATGAGGCATTTGTTACAGTTTTTAAACTATGAAGCTTATCCTCTTATTATTTTGTGTGTGTGTCAAAACTTCTTGAATCATTCAAATGGATATGTATAATTATTTGAGTATTTTTGTTCTAATTATGATTTGTCGCTCATCTCTCAATCGAGGAAGTAGGAATCCAGCAATTTTGTATTACTTCTGATTTATCAAAGATTTATCCAAATCTTTCTAAACTTCATGACACTCTAAGAAACACACACACACTTAAAAAAAAACTGACGCACTGAGAAAATGTTGTCTGAATGAAATGAAAATCTATAGGTATGATGCAAAGTAATGATTAAAATTTCAGTAGAATTGAATGCTTATTCATCAGATGCGGTTACATATAGATCATGGGATGATGAGAGCTCATCAGCCCCAGATCTAACTGATCAGCTGATCTAGATGATTGGGAAAGTTTTTCACGAACACGAAAACAATTTATAGAAATAACTGGAGTAATGAAATATAAAAACTGAATGAAATATAAAAACTGAATGAAATATAACTGAAATAATGAAATATGAAATATAACTGAAATAATGAAATATGAAATATAACTGAAATAATGAAATATGAAATATAACTGAAATAATGAAATATGAAATATAACTGAAATAATGAAATATGAAATATAACTGAAATAATGAAATATAATCCTAGAATGACGTGAAAGAAAGAGCAACACAACGATTAGTAGAATATGGTCAACAAGCTATCATCTTGTAAGGGTGTCACGAATAAAAACCAAACTGGATCGAATATCAAATTAAAGGCCAATCCAGATTATATTTCCTGATTTAGTTTCCTATAATTTTCCTGAACATCTGCAGGTAACTTATCATGGGGGATCAGTTAGAAGTGGAACTCATCTCTGAAAGCAATATTATAAAGTTATGGGAAAAAAGATCGAAAGAGTTCCGACATCACTATAAATCACCATTTGCGCTTTTTGATATGCACAGGTGAGGGGCAATCAAACGCTGTTGGCGTCGTGAACTTAGATCTCGCTGTCTGAGTCACCTACCAATATTCCTTGAGGTCACTTGTGTCCCGGTTATATGTCGGATTGTTGATAATGACGAACTAGGTGTTGTAAGAGCCACTCTGAAGATCGATCTGCCCTCCCATCTCTCTAGGTCAATCACTGCTTTTACATTCTATGTAATATGCCTCCAACCAAAATGTCGATTTTGATAAGCAGTAGCAATGGCAAATCAACTTTGTATCGAACGTTTAGAACTGACTTTCCTCAATTTTATTACAAAAGCGAGATTTTCATTTAAAGATCGTTTTTGTCTTATGTTTGGACTTAAGCAGTCTGATCATAATAATAAATGAAATTCTCCTTAATTTTTTGCTTGATACGTACGTCGATTCCAGTCTCATTTCCTTTTGCCGTAAAAACTGATTGTAGTATACTCTAAAACATAAAAAAGGAACAAAAAAAGTAAAACTACACACAAAAGTGAGTGGTAATTGTTACAAAATTTTGTATGCAGATATCTTTTGTTCCAATTTACGATGTTTAAGATTTTGGATCTCAATAAATAAAATGCTAATATTCAAAAAGTATCGCAACTGAGCATCTAGGCGGTGTAAAAGAGGAGAAAATTCAATTCTGCAGCATAACTTCCATTTGAATTTGATTCGCTTCTCACTTCAATTATAACAATGCCTTGAATTTGTATTTGCGCACATTATGAACTCATGTCACCATTTGGGAAAGAACGAGCAATTGGACTAAAATGGCAGGGTGGTCAAATAGAAGGATCGCTCGACAATTAGGTGGGAGAGCAGCAGGCAGAAATGAGGGCAAAAGCACAGCATCAAAAAAACAACAGTTAACGTAGAGTGTAAAATTACGACGCATAACCTGGACACTAGTAACCGCAAGTATAATTGAACTGAGCTCATAACACTGATCACGCCAATTATTCCTCTCCTGTGTTCTCCGAAAAGTGTATTTGCAGTGGTGCCGGGCTCATTCAACCTGAAATTTCGATGATTGGAGTGAAAGACTCCGTCGAATTACACGATAGTGATCAGTAAAATCGTGTCTGCAGACACGTTCAATGGAGGAACAATCAGTACAATGATGGGATACGAATCTTACTGTAACCCACCACACAGATCGACAATTGAAAATTTTATCTAGGTTCGTTTTCATACAATGATAACCGATCTTCTCGCGTTATCATCCACGTCGCTCTTACAACATAGCGGTATGTCATGGACGATACTCTGAGCCCCGTTTTGTTATAATTTTTTCCATTCCATCCCGGATTACATTTTAACAGGATAAGGCCCGGCTGCCTATGGTAGTCATTTATATTTATTGCCTTTGAGCTTATAAATCATTTTCCTAGCCAGTTACATTGGCAGAGTTTTTATTATGAGAGGGGACGTCGTTTGGAGTACTTGATCTTTCCAAAATTTCGCCAATCTAGTTGTGAATTGTGGTGAATTTGGCAGAAAACTCAACAAGGATAGTAATCAATGATCAATGCTACGAATGAATGATAAGTCGGATAGCAACTTGCATATGCTTCAGAGGTAGGCCAATTTTTCATTGATTGGTTTGCTATATATTGCTGTATTTCCTGAAAAAAAAACACATTTAATTCATCTGAAATTTTATTCTTTTTTTTTCTTCACTTTTAAGTAAGATATACATGTTTTCGGCATATTCGAAAAATACTTTCTTGATCACCTTTTTTTCTGTTTTTATTTAATTTCATTTTTTTTTTCTTAATGTATATAGTAGTTAGCTTTTAAAATAAAGTATAGGTGAAAACCTTGAAATTTCTGATATTTGGTTTTATTGAATTCTTTGAAACAAGGCCGAAAATGATCATAGAAGAAAACCGAAAATTCACAGGTTTTTTTAAGATATTGATTTATGATTATATTATGATGATTATACAATAAATTAAAAAGAAATTTATGTAAAATTAAATTAACATTTTTTTTAATATGATATACCATGTTTTTTAAGTTCTAGCTTAGTGGCATCCTAATTTCTAGATTAATTTTCTTGCTTGACTATAGGTTTTATATTTCTGAGTGGATTGCCTTTGCGACAGAGTTGTATATACTTTATTTATATTTATTTAATTTCCTAATTAAGAATCTTTTGTGTTGGATTAACTCAAGGGAAGGAATCAGTACATGTTTACTCAAGTAGTAACAAAACAAAACACAAAATGAAAAGAAACGAGAGAGAGAAAAAAAAAAGAAAAGAAAATATTTGTGAACTACGAGTATTTGCGATTGAACTACTCAAATGAAACTAAATATCTAGTATTTTTTTCTATACGCTTTAAATGTTTTTTTCCTGAAAATCAGTTTTGGAAGAGCGTCTTAGAAATTCCCTTTTTAAGAAGATTTTAAACGTTCCGCACAACCTCATCTGTGCTCATTTATTCCATCTGTTTCGCTTGATGAACTCCAAGAAAAAAATAAGTAAATACTACTCGCACACGCGAGCCCAATTTTTTGTTTCAATTTTTTCTTGCTTAAGCTGCATCTCTTAAATAAACATGTTGCTATTGTTGCTCCTGGGCATATCTATTGTATTGCTCTCTTAGAGTTATTGCTTCTCAATATGATAACGACTGTCAAATATAAGAGAATATTTAGCATCAAGTCACGTACGTTTTACGTAATGGCTTAGATTGCCAATTTAAGTAATCAAATAGAAAATTATACTTAAAATACTAAAACTAAATATGATTTTTTACACCTATAAACACAATAATGGAAGATAGAAAAAAGTTAAAAGAATATATTTTTGAAACAAAATTAAAACAGAATTTTTTAATAAAATTAAAAATATAAAAATATTTTTCAGTATTTGCCATTTATTCATATTACCATTTAACCATGCAATCCAAAGTAATTCACCTTATCCAACTAACTATCCTAACCACAATTTTAAATTTGCATTTTTTTTTTTTTTCTTGCACGGGTTTTTGATTTGCTTTTTTAGATATTTATTTAAAAAAAACAAAAAAAAAAACATTTCTGTTCAATTTTCCATTTTCAGTTGTTTTGAAAGAAATAGCAATATTATATATTATGGATAGTGTCCACTATTATGTTTAGTATTAATAAATATTTTTCTATATTTTAATGTGTTTCAAAAAATCTGTTAAAACACATTAAAAAGTTAAAACTTGTCAAAGTTAAGTGGAATTCAATGGAAAAACTCGTAGTATTGGTTGAAAAAACTCGTATCCTGAAATGACTTGTATCGTTAGATGATGCTTTGAATCAGTTATATATTTTGAATTAGCTTAAAATTTACAAATATAAGTTCTTTTTAATCCAATGAATGTTATTTTATTGCTGCTTAAGCATTGCTAGGTGCAATGTTGAAATGTTGGATCCCTCAGCGATTCTCAACCTGTGGGGCACGCCTTCTTAGGGAGCGTGGTAACACTAAATAATGAGAGGCGTGAGTACATCGAAAAGAAAATATTAAAAAACTGATTAATTTACTGAAAGGTCGGTTTTCTTTTAGTAAAATAGAAATTTCGTTTCTTACTTCATAAACATGTTGCAACAATTATCCACGTGATGACTATTTTATCACACAATAAAACAACAACGCTGAATATACTGAACCCTGTCTATGCAAAATGTAGAAAAGATTCTTGATGTTAGGGGGTCTTATTTTTATATAATTTACTACGGTTATAGCCATCTTTAGCTAAATAACCAACCCAGGACTCATTTCAATGAAACCCATAGTGTCTCTGTGGACCCTGCAATGTGTCCAGACAGTCGAGTGATTAGCAAGTGATTATTTAATTTGGAATCTTCCAGACATTGAACGAGCACCATTTGTGCATACTCCGACACAAATTTTCCTCTCTATGTTTACCTCGTTTATAAAAACATTTAAGATAGCAAATAATGTGAGTGTAGTTGCTTTGAGTTCTAATAGTTTGCAGAAAAGTAGTTCTTTTACTGCAGACATACCATCACAAAATCGAATATAGGCAATGAAACAAGCATCTTCATTGCTATCTATTGCCTCATCAAACTGAATTGAAAATAATTTGCCATGAAAGTTACCGAAAAGCTGATGATATTGTCCTACAGCTATATTACCAATTCGTCGGGCAACAATATCCTTTGATATAGGTATGAACTGCAATTGTTGGCAAAATTATCTCCAAACAGTTTCTACAATCTCGAATGCAGTCGATAAAAACAAGCCCTTCAGTTTCAATGTGAGGCTTTTAACATTTGATAATTTTATATGAAACTTTGTAAGAGGCAAATGAAACTCTTTCATTCTCAGACAAAGTTTTTTTTTAAAACTATTTTTGCTTTCCATATTATTTTAATTTTAATTCTTCGAAGAATTCTCGGAATTTGTTAACGCACTCACTATGAAGCATTCCTTAAGTTTATTAGATTTCTTGTTGTCTGCTATCAAAATCTTTGAGCAAATGATACGCTGGCTCCTTTCTTCTTCATTTACTTTAGTAGATTTATTTGACTTTCAGCACTGTAAAACTAAAATTAAGTTTTCTTCATAATTATAACTTGATTTTATTTTAGAAACCACACTTGTCTGTGCAACAACCGAACCTTCACTATCGTTACTTATGTATCGTCTTCACTATCGAACCTAACTTCACTGCTTACTCCAACTTAAACATTTATCTGTTATTTTGCATAAATCTACTGCCGTTAATGTTTTAATACCGTGAATTGCAATTAAAAGCATATTACAATACATTCACTTAGATTGATTAGATATAGATGGATCGACTCGCCTGAGACTGGCTGGAATTGAACGATGTGCAACATTTATATTCGTTTGCGTCACGCTCGTGCAGACGCTCCAGAATGTTCTAGATTAGGGGTCCCCAAACTACAGCCCGAGGGCCAAATCCGGCCCGCCAGTGTCATCCATCCGGCCCGCGACAGCGAATAGCTTATTGTTGCAGCAATAAGTTAGATAAAAAAACACAGAATGATAATAACTCGGTTTTATTGACTTGCTACGTAAAGCTTAATGACAAGCATAATAAGCGGAAAATTTAACTTAAGCATAACAACTAACAAGTAATTGAAATGAATCCCACTAACATTTTAAACTATCAATCATCCCGCGGTTACCCTCGTTAGTTATGTTGGGGTAAAGAGTATCGCATATGTATGTATATCGATGTTTGGAATGTATATATCCTTAATCGAACATATGATTTTTATCCTGAAAATCCCTCAAGAACGGAAAAACTAAATTAACGCGAATGAAACCGCGGGGTATCCACTTGTAAAAAAATACTAAGGAGATTTATGTAATTGTGATTTTTCACTGATAATAGTTTGTAGTCAGCAAGCGTATGCTCGCTCTGAGCGCGTACTCGGCGACTGGTCTAGAATTATAGAAAATGACAGAAAAATTAAAACTGTTTTGGCCCTTGGTACTTACTGGAGTAAATAGTATGGCCCTAAGGCTGGAAAGTTTGGAGACACCTGTCCTAGATAAATCTGAACTTTTCGCGAAGTCCCGAGAATTCCCAATACGGTGGACATGAGATTGAGTGTAATAGAGAGGATCGATTCTGGTTTTTTCAATACAGCTGATTGGCGCTGCCAAATATCAATAAATTTACCTATTCTTGGAAATTTGTAAGAATTTTGATTCAGGTTGAAATGCATATTTATGGTCAAAATATACTATTATTGTAATTATATGAGAAGGGTGGGCGATGAAAATTTTGATTGAAAATTGGGTCACAAATAATGTAAGGTTGAGAAATTCTGGGATAAAAAAATCTTGGCCATGTATAGAGCAATAATTTACTGTTAATGACATATCTATCTAACTATAACTATTTATTTCAAATAATATAACATTGCTTTGGCATAAATAAAAATATTAAATATTTTTTCAATTTTGATGTAAATCTGCCTAAAATAAAGGTAGAATACAGACTTTTGAAATTTCTAAGAGAAAAATCGTTTCATACAATACTGCTGTGTTATGTGAATTCAATACCAAAAGAAATTATTAATAATATATTTAGTCTTAGAAAGAAAAGTATAAAAACATATTTTTTTTATTTAACTCTTTTAAAACACAAATACATAGAATGTGCCCTATGCAGGTCACATACGATCCAAATCATCATATGCCAATTTTTGAATAGAATCTAAATTGTAATAGATTGGAAATAATCTTTTAAACTCAAATTTTGACGAATGCAACATGGAACATGACGAACATGGAATGTGATGTGGCTCTAATTTAATAATAAAGTAAACATTTAAATATTAGAAAAAAGAGTTTAGTCAATGTTTTCTAATTTATTGCTAACTAGGAAATAAACTTGAGTCAATAACACATTACCCTAGATAAATAATCTTTATTTGTTTCTTATCTAAACAATAAGAGACATTCTGTTGACTATTAAAACATTAGCCATTAACAAATATTTGTTTCAAGAATTCATTAAGTATTGTATGCTATTGGCAAGAAAAATTTTTCCACTTTAAAATTGCGCTGTACAATGTAGTTGTGATTATTGCTAGATAAAGCGTGAAAATTGAGAAAGTTTATTTGTATCAACATATATTTAAGAACACGAATTTTCAGAATAAATATTTAAAAACTGTATAAATAGATATAAATTGATAATCTCTGCTATGCATGATTACTACAGAAATGGAACCAAATATTAAAACATTTAATAAATCAATATAACACTTACCAAAGTTCTTATTATAGTGTGTATTTTTTTCCATTAAAATGTTTATAATGAAAAATAATAAATAACTTTCAAATTTTTCTTTTGTGTAATCCATGAGTAAAACACGGTAAGCGTTTGTAGTCCATAGTCTACAACAGTTGTTCTCAAAGGGTGCGCAAGGTGCATTGGTGCGTCTTAGACTTACGGATGGGCCCGGAGGAATTCCGGAGAAATATGTGTTCAAATTAAAAAATAAATATACTTGCTCTTTTTCTTGCCAGTTTTACCGTTCAAAGACAGCTTCATTACAAACAACTAATCTTTCTGGTTGCTTTTTTCTCTTATTTCTTCACATAAAAGGTCACAAAATAGCCCTAATGCTCCAAAGACGGTTGAAACTAGGTTTTGGTTTGTCGCTCTACGGTCATTTTGCGCACACTTTAGGCTAATTTGATCAAAACCTACAGTTTAACGTGGATTCTGAACCACAAACAAATATCCATGCCACCTCCAGGATTTGAACCTGAAGCCTGTGGTACCAAATGCCAGAGCACTAGCCAGTTTCCATCAAACTGCTGGTTGAAACTAGGAGTGGTAACTTCTATGGTTGACTACTACTAGCTCCAGCGTCTATGTCAGTTTCAGTGCGAAAAAGTTTTCTCTTGCAGCCTTCAGACGTACGTAAGTAGTCGTCTGTGGAGTTGACCATCTGATATATAGCTGTGAAACTTTGGTATCAGATGTGGCATTCTTGTTGTGTATATTACAGGAGGAGTGATAGTGGAAAATATGAAGTCTCATACTTTAGGTAAGTCACTTATTTTACCTGCATGCGGAAAAATGGTCATGACAATGTAAGAACAGAAGTTGAGTACAAGTAATAAAATGAAGCAACAATGAAAATAAGCAAGATTCCTCTATCTAACGATACAGTTAAAAATCGTATTATATTAATGTAATAAACTTTAGTGTCTGTAATAAACTTTAGTGTAAATGTAATAAACTTTAGTGTCTAAATTTTACATTGCAAGTTGATGAGTCAACAGATATTACCAACCAGGCGCAAGTCTTGGTATTTCTCCGTTTTATTAATAATGATCAAAAAGTAAATCAGGTTCATTTTTGCAAAGAATTAAGTATGTCTGTAAATGGTGAAGAATCATCAACTATCTGGTCAAGAATCATCAACTATCTTGATGATTGCCAGTTAACAGGGAAGTTATGTGTAGGAATTTGTACCGATGGAGCCCCCTGCATGGTAGGGTGTGTAAAGGGTCTTGCATATTTTGTAAAATAACAAAATGAGAATGTCTTTGTATTGTATTGTTTTCATCATAGGGCGGCCTTTATAGCAAAAACATTGAAAGGAAAATTAAGAGAAGTTTCACATCAAGTAGTTCAGATGGTAAACTTTATTGTTAAATGGTGTTTATTTGAAAAGCTTTGTATCGATATGGATTTATAACACAGACGGCTACTTTTACATACTTAGATGAGGTGGCTGGCAAGGGCGGAAGTACTTACCTATGTACACGAGCTAAGAAAATAAATTCTTGCGTTTTTTGAAAATATGAAACAATTACATTTTTATTACCTCCTTTGGTATGAAGTTTTGGTTAGCCAGGTTACAGTATTTGGCCGATATATTTCTGCATCTAACTATTTTGACTACTAGTATGTAAGGGAAAGAAGAAAATATTCTTACATCCACTCACAAAACGAAAGTGTTTCATAGAAAACCACAGATTTGGAAAAGAAAAGCTGTTTGAAGTAATTTGAAAATGTTTCCATCTGCAAGTAATATGAAACGTTTTGTATAACAGTAGAACATTTAACCATTTAGAAAAAATTTTGAGTTCTTATTTTCCCTCACTTAACACTAAATAATACAGTTGAATTAGAAATCCTTTGACGAAAATTTCAAATGTTTTTGGTTTAACATTCACAGAAGAAATAGAATTAGCAGCTATCGTGAATTGATGATTAAGCCTAAGAAATTGTCTCTTGAAACCTATTGAATTTCTGTAAAAGAAGAATGTGTATCAATATCTAAAAAACGCTTTGAACATTTTACTACAGTTTTCAATGTTATTTTTATATCAATTAGGATTTTCTACCCTAACTACAATAAAGTGTAAAAAAGAGGAAGTTTCCGATGTATTTACGAGAAAATAAGAGGACAATCTTTCAAATATATGCCAAAGCATATATTTGAAATTGATAGAACACATCAGATCCATGTTTCTCATAAACACAAGAATGAATAAAAGAAAGTACGTTTCATTTTTTGTAATATTTACTTTATTATAACGTATTTTCTCAGAAATGTACATATAGTGTGCCTACAATAATATGTAGAATTTTAAATGCACCCCCGACTTCTAAAAGTTTGAGAACATCTGGTCTACAAAAATCTGTGCCACCCTGTTTTATATAATTTCATCTTTTGATACTTTTAATAATCTTTATTGGATGTTAACTTACGTAATGGTTTCAACAAATTATATTATGTATTTTTTTTCTAATTTAGTTTTTTATCAATTAGAAATATTTAAAGAAGTTATTACTCTTCTCTAAGAGTTTTTATAATTAAGTATTCACGGATGATTACTGTTTTCTATAAATATAAGTTTTTTAATTTATGAAATAAATAATATTCTTTCAGTATCTCATATGCTTAATTAAATGATATTTTATTACTGAGTGGGAATCTGGTAAAATGATTCAATTATGCAACTTCAAATTATTATTATTTATTATTCCTCATAATTCAATATTTCCCATTTTCCTTTTCCTGTAACAATTTCTAATGCTAATTCCAATA
Organism: Caerostris darwini; assembly: GCA_021605075.1. NCBI lineage: Eukaryota > Metazoa > Arthropoda > Arachnida > Araneae > Araneidae > Caerostris > Caerostris darwini. The sequence continues at coordinate 165,902 of BPLQ01014799.1, forward strand.
ATCCAAGATAATGCTTTTTGAGCTTGCCATTTTTAATAACATAAGTCAACGCTTACTCCCACGGTTTCATATCAACAAAGCGTAACAAAATTGTTAATGGAATATTAGACAAATGTAATGTTTCTTTTAAACTTTTCAATTATATAAACAAAAAAAAATATTAATTTCATTCATAAAGATAAAATAATTACTTAAAGATAATTTAATGAAAGCACCGAACCGAATGCACCGCACCGAACCTATGCACCGAAGTTTTTATATTATATCACGGACACTACACTGAAGTGACAAAAGTCATGGGATAGCAATATGCAAATTTTCAGATGGCAGTAGCATCGCGTAGAACAGGTATAAATGCGCAGTGCTTTCGCAGAGCTTTCATTTCTGTTCAAGTTATTCATGGAAGAGGTTTTGACGTGATGATGACCGCACGACGGGAATTAACCCAGACTTTGAACGCGGAATGTTAGTTGGAGCTAGACGCATGGGTCATGCCATTTCGGAAATCGTTGGAATTCAACATTCCCAGATCCACTGTGTCAAGAGTGTGCCGAGAGTATGAAATTTCAGGCATAACATCCCACCATGGACAGCGCAGTGGTCGACCGCCTGCACTTAACGACCGAGACCGGCGACGTCTGCAAAGAGTCGTAAATTCTAACAGACAAGCCGTCAAATAACCGCAGAAATCAATGTGGGACGTACAAGGGACTTGTCTGTTAGAACTGTGCGGAGAAATTTGGCTTTCTTGGGTTATTCCAGCAGAAGACCGACTCGAGTGCCTTTACTGTCAGAACGACATCGCTTGCAGCGACTCTCGTGGGCACGTGAGCATATCGGTTGGTCCCTCGATGAATGGAAAACCGTGGCCTGGTCCGATGAGTCACGATTTCAGTTGCTAAGAGCTGATGGTAGGGTTCGAGTGTGGCGCAGACCCCACGAAGCCATGGACCCAAACTGTCAGCAAGGCACTGTTCAAGCTGGTTTGGCTCCGTAATGGTGTGGGCTGTTTTTTCATGGCATGGACTTGGTCCTCTGGTGCGACTGGAGTTTGAACATTGACTGGAAATGCTTATGTTCAGCTACTTGGAGATCACTTGCAGCCATTCATGGACTTCATGTACCCAAACAACGATGGGATTTTATGGATGACAATGCGCATGTCACCGGGCCACAACTGTTCGCGATTGGTTTGAAGAACATTCTGGACAATTCCAACGAATGATCTGGCCACCTAGATCGCCCGACATGAATCCCATCGAGCATTTATGGGACATCATCGAGAGGTCTGTTCGTGCCCAAAATCCTGCACCATCAACGCTTTCACAATTATGGACGTCTATCGAGACAGCATGGCTCAATATTCCTACAGAAGACTTCCAACGACTTGTTGAGTCCATGCCACGTCGAGTTGCTGCATTTCGCCGGGCGAAAGGAGGGTCGACACGATATTAAGAGGTATCCCATGACTTTTGTCACTTCAGTGTATATCAATTTTTATTGTCACCTGATGTCTATCTTCCTTATAAATTGAGCTAAAATAATGATTATGAATATTAGTTTAAAATATTAATTTATAAAAATATTGGAAAAAAAGTTTTTTAGTAATTCCAGGCTTTTAAAATATTTATTTTTTCTACTCTAATTAAATTTCAGATACATTTTCTAAGAAAACGCATTTTATAACATCAAGTATATTATTAATCATTAACTTTCAGATAATAAATTATTTTATTTTATTTTCAAAAAATTTGTCACATTAGATACAAAAATATTTCTGCATACATAAAAAAATTGTTTAGGACATAAGAGCACAAGTTTTTAAATAGCTTGGTGGTTCATGCGGCAGTCCTGATGGCATGCAAATGGAAATTTTATTGTTATCCAGTAGTAATATGTAAGATTCATTTATGATTTTTTCAGCATTTCCAGGACTACTATGCACCGAAAGTTTTTATTTACAAATATAATTTAAATTTTAATCTTGTTAACTTTTAAAGAATATTTTTAATAACAAAAATCATATTGAAAATTACAACAAGCAAATCCTTCACAAATATTTTAAAGCTAAAATCGGGAATTTCAAAAAAAAAAAAAAAAATTAAACTTTCAATTAAACTTTTTTATTTATTGTCAAAAATTGTATAACTTATCATGTTGTTATAGCCTAAAACTATTGTATGAAAATAATGCAGAATTTTACTTATTTACTATTAAGATTAAAATAAATCAGAAAGTTATAAGAGAGACGTAATTAAATTATGTATTTCAAGATGTTTTCTTTTGACTGAAAAACAATTGAAGTCAATTTTTTCATTTGCAATATATTACTCTAACCTAAAAAAAAATCGATGTTATGTTTTTAATTTATTTAAAAAAACTCAGAAAGAAAAGCATAAAATTATTAAGATTTAATTCAAACAGAATCATTTGAAATTTTAATAATTATTGGATTAATACCTTTCAGGTATTTCTTCTACTTCAAAAACTACTTCCATTCTACTTCTTTATTCAATTTCTTTCTTAAATAGAATTTTCTTTTCATATTAGTGTGATTGTAGTAAATTTAATAAATCTTTAGTTAAAGAAAGCAAAGTCGTAAAAATTATTTTTCCGATTTCATGTTTTTTTTTTTCCCTGATTGGGTGATTAAAAAACAAAGAAAAATTGCATCGAACGTTAAGAAAATACTCTTTTTGCCTTAAAGAAAGATTAATTCTTGTTTATACGATTGTTTGTATACTATTGGTTTGTTTTGTCGCTCTACGGTCATTTTTTTTTGCACACTCTCTGTTAATTAGACCGAAACCTACTGTTTAACATGGATTCCGAACCACTAACAAACAAACTGCCACAGCCAGGATTCGAATCTCAAGTCTGTAGTACCAAAGGCCAGAGCTCTAGCCAATTGGCCACCGTGCCGCCGATATGCGGGAATCATGTACCCGTGGTAATGTGACAGCGGATAAGAGTTCAAATCTCTATCGTTTTTATATCGAAAACCTCTGAGATCTAGGAGTGATTAACAGCATATATGAACTTCACACATTTATTTGCACTGACTTCTTTTAGTGTACTTACTACATGAAACACAAGTTTTGATGTAAAATAATGTTATTTTTTGTATTTAATGAAATATAATATAAAATGAAAGGAATGATAAAATCTTTCCATTTTTAAAAATATATATCATTGCAACATGTTTGATAAAAATGGATACAATAATAATTGGCATAATAAAATGCTAAACTTTGGATAAATATTTTCATAAATAATTAATTTGAAAATAAAAATTTAAGAACAATTTCATATCTTAATTTTTTAATGTTTCTCGACTTAAAAATAGTAAGTGTTTAATTAAAATATTCGTATTTTCCTGTAATAATTTTGTGATAAATATGCACATTTAATAATTAATATTTGCAGAAGATATCCTTGACAAACACAATTTTTTTAATATATGGATTCAGATATCGTAGGATTAAAAATTTCTATAAATATCATAAATAATTTTTGAAATGTGAACAATTTTTCCCATTAAAAGACAAATTCACACTTTTATTTATCATAGATTGAAGAGTATATAATTTCCTTTATTTGACATATTGGAAATAAAATTTGTACAGCCCAATATTTTATTTATTTTTTTTTTTTTTGAAAAATGGTATTCAAAAAAATTTTTTTGAACTGATTTTGTTAAAATCCAGAAAATTTCTCAAATTAAGGTATTAGTCATTGAATAAAAACTTCTATAAAATATCATAAATAATTTTTCAAATGTGAAAAATTTTTCCCATTAAAAAAACAAATACAAACTTTTATTTATCGTAGATGGAAGTGTATACAATTTCCTTTATTAGACATATTAGAAATAAAAATTCTACAGCTCATAATTTTTTTTTTTTTTTGGAAAATGTTATTCAAAAAATTCTTTTGAACTGATTTTGTTAAAATCCAGAAAATTACACAAAGAAATCTATTAGTCATTGAATTTGAAGTAAAGAATCGAACTTAACTTAAATTTACAAAAGGCTAATTAAGGACATACTGAATAATTGAGTCATCAATTGAATCATTTGTTTATTCCACAGTTTTGTAACTAAAACAAATTGTTTATACTACCGTTTTTCAATGTTTTTAAATCGAAATGTTTTCCTTTAGCATTTAAACTTTTTTTTTCCTCAGAACCGTGACTCTATAATCAAATGAAATAATTGTAATTTCTCGCTAGGAATGGCTATCACATAAGTATTTCACAACAAAGCACTTAGTATATTATGGAGATTAAAGTAGTAAACTATATAATTGTATTATGATTTTTGTTCATTAATTTTTTTCAAACTTCTGTAACTAATTAAAATGTTTATTATTTTACTGATTATTTTTAGTCAGAGAATTTGAAAATTTCGTACAAAAGACCTTAAATGTTCAAAATTACTTATAGACTATTAGTCAACGATCAATTAAATTGATTCTTCCGGATTATTACAAATATTGATAATTAAATGTATATACAACAGTTCTAAATGTTTTTATAAATATGAAATAAATATTTAATAATCAAAAAATTTTACTTCAAAAAATATTTCTGTACGTTTCAAATTTTTTATATGATATTTGATATTCAAGTTCCTCTTTCTTAGATTATTAAAACATTCAATTTTAGATAAATTCATTTGAAAGAATTATTTGAAGATATTCTACATACAAACTCAAGCCTCATAGGGCTTATCATGACGTACTTATACATATGTACCCCTTATACTTTACTTTATACCTATGTACCCCTTATACTTTATATACCTATGCACCTCTTATACTTATACTTTATGTGCCCCTATACTTATTTTCAGTAAGTAAAAGGAATTTTATTACTTATGACAGTAGTACATTCTTAAATATGCACTAATAATGATTCTTTCACATTCTCAAAGAGCATTTTTAAATGATTATGGCAATACCAGCAAAGGTAAACATCTTCGTGCAGAAATTTTATGCAGAGCAATTAACCATTATGAAACATCTCACTTATTCATACCTTACTTATTTATATTCATAAAGAAGATCTTTAGTCTGTAGTTATCAAATGAAATCCAACAATGCTTTCATGTCAACTGTTCACAAACTTTTTGATGTCAGGGCGCATTTAAAATCCTGCAAATAATTGTAGGCCAACTATATACTAATTCCAGCAAAATATATTATAATAGATAAATAAAATATTACAGAAAAAAATTAAACCGCAAAAAAAAAAAAAAAAAAAAAAAATGAAACGCATTATTGCGCTTAAGCGTAGTATTTAAAAGCATAATTATGCTTAAGTGTATTTATTCTTTTGTTAAGAGAAACGTGATTCTGAACTGGCCTAGCTATTTGTTTAATGCTCGGACATTAAAAACAAGCAAAATCTCATTTTCTCGTTAATATATTGATTTCCTCTCTTTTTACACTTAATTATGCTGAAGGTACAAAATCCTAACTTACATAAATATGAAGTTGAAAATTGTAATAAAATGTTCAAAACCTTTTTAAATATAACACGCATTTTTTCTTTTATAATAAATTAAAAGGTTTCAAGAGATAGTTCTTTAGACTTAACCCTCAACCCAAGATCAATGGATACAACTTAATTCTTCTTCTTCACTTAATGTAAGAAGTTCAACTTCGCATTATTTACAGATGGCGGAGTCTCACAGGCTGAAATGCAAATTTATTTAACATTGAAAATTGCATAGATGCTAGTAGCCATCCATGGAAATCATCGCTCCTAGTTTCTTGGAATCATTTTTAGGGCATTATCGTTGTTTGTCACTTTTTATGTGAGTAAAAAAGCATTTAGAAAGGTTAGTTGTTTATAATGAAACAGGAAAACCGACAAGAGCAAGAGTAACTATATTTATTTTTATATTTGTACATATATTTCTCTGGAATACCACAGGGCGTACCCGAAAAATCTTCTAGGGCGGGCCAGTGTGCCCTGGTTTACTCTTTGAGAATCACTGGTTTAACCGTTTAAATTTACTAAACTCATAATAAGCATAACTTCGTGCGTATTTGTTAAACTGTGTTTAACAATACTGTCAACATAATAAGCCTATGCTACCCACTTTAGTTTTTGTCCAATATCTGCTGATTCATACTTTCTGTTTTACACCCTTACACAAATAACTATTATTGCAAGTCGAAGCGGATGTAGAACTTATCTAACTCAAAGTATTGAAAGGTAACTTTTCACTGGAAAATGCGGTAACTAGTTTGGTAAAAATGGGAGAACACTTTTCAATGAGATTTTTATGTCAAATGTTTGATTTTTCCTTTCTGCAATATTAACATTTATATTAGCAGCATTTTTTTTAGTTCATTACGCAGTAATATTTCTGATTTTAAAATTTGCTTGAATATAGAAGGAAACCATCCAAATAAAAGATGCTATTTCCCATAAAGAATTTAATTCATCCAGATAGACAAGCCTTGAGCAAAATTAATTTTTTATATATAAAAATGTTCATCGTCTAGTCAATTGATGGCCAAATAAACATGAAATCTAAATTATGGAACAATGAATTTAATATAAGAAGCTTAGTTGCATAAATTAATAATCTCGATAAATGTGGCACTTATATACTACATTTATTTAATTAGTTGTCTTTTACCTATAAAGTTTATAAAATAAAGAAATGTGTGGTTTTGAGGATTTGTTCTTCTTTTAAACATAGTAAAATAATGTTAATTTATGTACTAAATTTGTAATGTTTTGGGTTGGAGCAACTCTGGTGTGTAACTGGGTGTGGTTGAGTTGATACTTGAGACAAAAGCATGCGAACACACAGATTTAGTTACACAAGAACAAACACCACACACAAACAATTAGAGGTAGTCAATATTTCACACAGATATATACTTATAGGTTCGTGGAATGATTCCACTTCTAAGCCGAAAATAAAGATACTCAGGTACTCCCTGGATGCGCTAAATATACTTATTCTCCGGGTGAGAGTCTGTATAAATATACAAGGTTGGGCTAAATATATTTCCTCTCAGGATGAGAGATTATGAACTAAATGTTTTTCGACAGAAGCGCATGATTACGTTGTACTAAACATTTCTCAGTGGCAGCGCCGGTTGCGCTGTACTTCCTCTTGGGTGAGAGTTTCTAAGCCTACTGGCCATTTCTCCTGAACGTCACAGGGGGCTTTCTTGCAAGACGTAGGAGGAAGCAGGGTTACAAATTTCATTGAACGATTTTTTATAAATTCTATCCAATCTGTTTTTTTTTTTTTTTTTTTTTTACTGTTCATAATATGGAAAAGTTACCTCCTACTACTACTACACCACACTACTACTACTACACCACTGTGCCTAGAGCTTAGTTGCCCCTTTACAGTTTGAGAATGATGTGGGTTGCGAAGTCTGATTGGGATGTGTGACGCTCTATGGTCATATGCGACTGAGACCTACGGCTTAAAGTGGATTCCGAACCACTACACACATCCATGGCACCGCAGGGATTCGAACCCGAAACCTGGGGTACCGAGCGCCAGCCACTCGACCATCAGGCCCCCGGAAAAGTTACTTAAATAGCTTTTCTTTTATCTGGAATTAAAATAACATTTCGAACACCTTAAAAGAAAAAGTCTCGAGCAGCGTGTTTGAAAGATCAGGTCAAACAATTTTTATTAATTATTTTAAATTACTAAGCATTCCAATACTGAACTTACGTAATCGTATCTATAAAATTTTAAAAAATCCAGTTCTTCATTTGAAATTTAGTATATGCTGATAAAAAATTTTGTGTATGTTGTTTTATAAAAAATTGGAAAACATTCTACTATTATAGAAAAACATTCTACTCAAAAACCTAATTTCACATTAAAAAAGATATTTCTTCTTTTGAAAATCAGATTGGTGTCGGCGTCGCTTTAACATTCTCTAAATGGTCATTTAGTCGTTCCTTAAATTTCACGAGCCCATAATAAACATAACTTCGTGCTTATTTGGTCGCTCCCTCTCCTTAATTCAGCTGCAGTTTTGTTTTTTACTGCACAGTTTTGTGTCTGCGTGACCTCAGATAGTAAATTATACTCTAAGAAAGTCGGTCAATTTCACTCCTATTCCCAGATATAGTATGAGAAGATTTCTTTCATTTCTTGTCTTATTTTAGTCTACATTATCATCATATAATAACCACTATTAAACTGTTGTCCACTACACCTTAGTTTGGACTCACGGATTTGGATTTTATTTATTATTTTTGCATTACATTTATTTTATTGTTTTGTTTATATGACATTTTTTATGTATAAGTGAATTAGTATGGCTAATATTCTGTAACTAATTCAAAAATATTTGCCATAATCATCCTTGAAGTTAAAAAATCATATTAAAATATTTAAGAAAACTATTTGGAAAGATATTTAGCATAGTCAAATAACTTTGCTAAATATATTGATTGAACTTTGTTCTTTAATTCCTATATCATTATATTATTTCTATTCCTCTCTTTGGAAATTATCTTTTTTTTTAAAAATCATATTTTACCTAAAACACTTAAAAGTGTTTCATTAAATGTTTCATTCAATTTCATTAAATGTATTTCATGAAATGTTTCATTTAATTTCATTAAATGCATTTCATTAAAAGATTCATTGAATTTATTTAATTTCATTAAAGTAACAAAAAGTATTCTCATTAATTGATCAATATCAATTTTTAAAAAATGGTGATGATTTCAAGTGGCGTATATGTTTATTTTATGTGTGTTATATATATAATGAGGAAGAATCCCAATATTTAACATTAAAAGTACGATAGCCTTAAATTGTGCCTGCGATAGCTTTAATTTCTACAGTTAAAATAAATCCTGCATCAGATCTATATTTAACTAAAGTCTTTCTCCTTCCTGTATTCTTTTTTAAACAATCCATTTGAAAGGAATTTAAATGGTCCATTCCCGAATTATTAATGACTTTAAGGAACAATAACCATTTAAAAAAAAGGTAAAACGTTTGAGATATGTTCGTTATTATGTTATATTATTTTCAGTCATAAAATTTAATATCACAAGCTTCAGATTATTATTATTCATTGTTTGCAATAAAATGATCCACGGCCATTTTTTAAAAGATATCAAGTAGAAAAAAATATAGATTTCGCTCAAAGGTTTAAAAGGTTAAGAAATTTTCTTTTCAATGACTAAACAAGAACAAGCTTGAAAGATTAAACCAAAATGTTTTCCTTTTATGTCCTCATAACCTAAAGCACAGCTTCAAAATGGAACACTGTATGCAAAAAAGCGTTTTCTTCTTAATGGGTTGGCAACATCCTTTTTTCTTGAAAAAAAATATATGCTCAAACTAATATTCTTGCAACAAAGAGAGATCCAGAACAATCTTCACCTTCCGAGAAGGTAGGTCATAAGACCATTATGTCAATGTTTAGCTTCTCGTGAATTATGAATATGTTGTAAAATGTATGTTAACTTCAACTTTTGGTAAATGGATGAATATCATGATGTTCCATATCTTGTATTCTTGGGATTTCCAATATCTTACACCTTTTTATGGCTGATCAAATTTGATTTAATAAATGTGACTATTGAAGCAAAATGCATCTGTTAACTTTTCAACATATTACATGAGCGTAATAAAATTATGTTATACAATTATATGATATACATTTATGGCACAATTTATGATATACATTTACGACATGCAAATTATGATATACATTTACGACATGCAAATTATGATATACATTTACGACATGCAAATTATGATATACATTTATGACATGCAAATTATGATATACATTTATGATATACAAAGTTCATACATATTTTGTAATACATGAAATCGATAGTACATTTCACCGTATTACTCCACTGATTATGAGATTAATTAACAGCCGAATTGGCATTTGGTATTAACTCTTCCCACTTATCTTGCAACTTTTTATGACTAATCAGATTTGATTTAATAAATATGACTATTGAAGCAAAATCCATCTGTTAACTTTTCAACATATTACATTAACATAATAAAATTCATAGAAAAAAATTTTTAAGGGCATCTGCTATTTAACAATAAAAGTAAAATAGAAACTTTATTTAGGATATACAAAGTTCATACTTCTTTTTATAATACACGAAATCCATAGTACATTGCACCGTATTTACTCCACTGATTATGAGATTAAAAAACGGCAGAATTGACATTTGGTATTAACTCTACCCATTTATTCAACCGAGTTTAAAAGTTTTCAAAATGATGAATTTCTGTATTTGGAGTAAGTTAAGACATTGGAAAGTTCAGGTGAGTTCCTCATGAAAGATAGTTCTTAAACTTGGAAAAATAAAATTCAAATGTTATTTTACATTCTTAAAAGGCAGACCTGGTGAATTATTTATTTCAAGCTTTAAAAATTATATAAGTATGAAATACAATATCTAAACAGAATAGAATAAAATAAAATAAAATCTTTTAATGAATATTCACAATGTTAAATCATATATGTCGTGTTTTTAGGCACATTTAAAATTTTGTTTCCATTTCAATCATTAAACACACAGAAATAATTGAAAGTTAAATAATTTTCGGTATCAAAATATTAATTTCATTTCTTTATTTTTAATTGGTAAAAATAAGGCACATATTTAAGAAAAAAATCAAAAACATATTCCTGAATGAAATTGTTTTGGAATTGATTGGTATTGTTGAAAATTGATGGGACATTGTTTTGAAATTGACATTGGCATTTGTCATTGTTTCGGCAATGTTTTCATGAAATTCTTCCAAGAATGTTTGGAAGGATTATTTCTGGTTCTTCATTACTGAAATTAATTTCCCCATCAAGATAAAAAATTTCTATAAAATGGACGTGAAGCCTCAAAAAGTTTCAAAAAAGTTTGAAAAGTTTCAAAAAGTCTCAAAGTTTTTTTACATTAAATAAAGATTCAAAAAACTGTTACTTTGAGCTGTCTACATTAGATTTTTAAAAATCGTATTACTTAAATAGAATTAAAAGAACAATGTTTTCATAAGAAAAAAATTAAAATATAAATGAAATAAATTTTTTTTAAATAATAATAATATTTTATTTTAAATAACATCCTGGTCAGATGTTTTGATACAATAGAAATTTTAATATTTTATAAGAATCGTGTCCTATTCAGCATTAACATAAATTATTTTTATCTAAAATATCAATTTCTGCATATTCATGCATAAAAATGGCTATAAAGTATCAGTTTAGTTAATACTTAATACCTATTAAAATTCATTCAACAATATCCTGAAAATAAAATTAAAGTTTTTAGCATTTTTGGTCTCTATAAAAACATTTACAGTCCATTTTGGCTGCAAAAATATCACACAAATAATCACAAAAATGCTTTTAAGTTCATTTTTTAAAATTAATTTTGTATAAGAATCTCTTTACTATCAACTATATTATGCATTCTTCTAATAATTTTAGCTGGAAAAAGTCATCAAATGCTAACTATAGCAAATGCAAAGTTAGTTATTTATAAATAACTTTAAATAAATAAGTATAGTTTTATATATAATTTATGAATTTTACTCGAAATGTAATGGAAATATACTTCATTTATTAGCAAGATTAATTGATAAAATTTAATTTAAACTATGATCCATATTAAAACAAAATTTTTTCTTTATTGTGTACGTTATGTTATTAAATTAATTTTTTAATCTAATTCATTTTAACTGAAGCTAATTCTGTGGTTTTATAACAATGAACAATTTATATTTTCAAAACTATGGTAACATCTTTAAATCGGTTTATTAGTATCAAAGTATCAAGTATCAAATTTGCATAAATTCCAAACAGTCTTTTATATCCATCAATAAGCTATCATTTGCCTAACCTATTAACTGACATTATATTGAGAAAAAAATTGGCAATTGTTCTTCATTAAAAATTGTTAACTACTGTTGCTGTTGAAAAAGAACAATCAGATCTATCGTCATGCCATCATAAAAGATTATCTACTTCTTGCTTTATAATATATCTATCTGGTCATTCGTATTTTTTATTTCTGTTTGTTAAAGATAATTACACCAATTTTCTATTGGTATGGCCTTCATATAATATTTATTGCCATCCTATTTGATGTAATTATCGTACGCACTTTAAAACAATGTCTAACATATGATACAGCGTATTGAAATACTCATTCTCATCAACAAGGACAGATACTGTAACATAAGATCAGTTTTATAATTATTCTAATGATCTTTCAAATTAAAATTGAAGGCAATTTCCCTTAATGATTACATATGGCTTTACATTCTTTCTTTGTCTGTAGTTTGTGTTTTTTGTCAAACAACAATTTTTTGTCATCGTTAATTTTTCCTACATCAAAAATGTTTTCTTCTTTTTTAACAGAAGTTGCCTTAAAATTATATTTTACAAATATTAAATCAGCTGAAGATATGTTGGAATATATATTCTTTAATGTGGTTAAGCATTTCAAGATATCCCCCTAAAAGGAATACATATTCTTTAATATGGTTAAGCATTTCAAGATATCCCCCACAGAAGGAATATATATTCTTTACTGTGGTTAAGCATTTTAAGATATCCTCCCAAAAGGAATATAAATTCTTTAATGTGGTTAAACATTTCAAGATATCTCCTCAAAAGGAATATATATACTTTAATGTGGTTAAGCATTTCAAAATATCCCCCCAAAAAGGGTATATTTGAAATAAAGAATGATTGAATTTTTAAGCTATTAATTAAAGAGTTTATGTTTAAATGTCGTCATATATTTCATTTTTTTACGTCATTTATTTGTCATCTATTATATTTCCCGAGAATAAAAAGATAGCTTGTGGCTTATTTTTGACGTCATTTTTAAGCAAAACATCTACTGACAAATATAAAGATTTAAAAAATCGTATAAAATTTTAAAACATATATAATTTATAAAATTATAAATATAGTAAATAAACAAAACATTTTACCCATTAAAAATTTTAACCTATAAGTATAAAATTTTAACTGTAAAATAACTGCGCATTTTATACCTAAAAGTACATATGCAGAAAATTAACTTAAATTAATTTGGTTGAAATATGAGTTTCGATGTCTTTTATTAAATAAAGAATTAATTTTTTAACGAATTCCGTGATATATTTGGCTAAAATTATAATTTTTAGTTTTAATGAAACACATTATTATTTTATTATTCTTTAATTTTTTCCATAAAATAAATGCATCGAATCTTCATTTAAAAAAATATATGAAATATAGTAAAACTCTTAAGTGAATATTTTTATATTGTTATCGCACGATTTATACAGCAATTAAAAAACCCAATAAAAAACTTTTTATACTGTTATCTTGTACATCGAGGTATCTTGTGTTCCACTTGTGTTTACTTTGGAGAGTTCAATGACAAGGCAAAGTGAGAGGCTAATATCTTTCAGAAAGAGTTTTAGAGTAATCCCTCAAAAGGATTTGTAGTTTGAAAGGAAACCCGATAAATACCACCAGGAAACCTAAATGTCGATATGAGATGCTTAAGCACACAATCATATACCAATAGAGCCCTTTTATCTCTGAAATAAAGCAGGGTTCTCCTGTATGTTAGATCCGCGTGTACATTGAGGATTACGAGTCGAGAATCATATAAATTAAAATGTAAAATAGTTTGTAGTATAAAAGAAAACCCGATAAATTCCACCAGGAAACCTAAATGTCGATACGAGGCGCTTACAACACAATCACATAGCAATAGAGCCCTTTCATCTCTGAAACAGGGTTCTTCTGTTTATATGGCCTAATGGCCAATAGGCTAGCACTCTGGCCATTGGTACCATAGGCTTCAGGTTCGGAATGGCGGAGGAATGGATGTTTGTTAGTGGTTCAAAATCCACATTAACGCTGTAGGTTCCTGTGTATTAGCCTAAAGTGTGCAAAAAATGGCCGTAGAACGACAAACCAAACCAACCTGTATGCTAGCTGCTCTTGTACATTGAGGGATCACAACTGGAGCCTCGTATAAATCAAAATGATAAACAAGAAGCTGGGCATAATCATTGGAAAATGTGCAGATGTAGATGAATTTACAGGGACATATATAATTAAAATTATGAGATCAGCATAGACAACAGAAGCATAAACCAGGAAGAATCAATGTCGTTTCCTCCGTTATAGCGATAAAATTAAATTAAATGATTTAAAGATAAAAATTTACAGATGCTATTTAGGTTTGTGGAAGTGGGAGAAAAAAAAATTACGAGATTCTGAAATAAGCAGTAGATAAAAATGACTGATAAATTGGAAGTAACCTATATTCAGGAAACGGAAAGAGAAAACAGCAGCAATCTCATTTTCATCAATATGCGATGTCATTGCTCTTTTCAATCTTTCCTTTGTTAAAAGTGCCATCAAAATAGTTATTCTTTATTTATATAAATGATGTCATCCCATTCGTGAAGGCATTGAAGTATGAAAGATTGTTTCAAAAAGATAGTGCTTTTTCAACTCAGAACGACCAACATTATTACAAAAGTCATTCTTTCACAATTTCTACGTTTATGAAATTGGATTTTGCAGTTGCTTTCATTTCCTCGACTGATTTTAAAAGACTCGATATGAAATAAAATAAAAAATATATTCGTTAAAAATTTTATTGTCATTGCTTGCTAAATGCTAAAAAGATGCTTTGTCTATTTTTTTTTTTTTTTTTTTTTTTTCTGAACACATGGTTTCATTCATTCCAATTAGAGCACAACTGGTATAATTTGAATGTGCAATTGAAATGCATTAGTAAATAGCTTATTTATTATTTGCTGTGAATAGTTTAATTACTAAAATATAATTATATTACTATTTTAGCCAACGCAGAAATTAACTTTAAATCAAAGTGCATCTTTTAATTTTCTTTAAAAATCTTCATTTTGTTTTCAAAACTCTTTTCTTGGTTAAATTGTTTTTTAATCGGGTGAATAAATTGTTATAATTGTAATATATCTTGTGAATATATTGTTTTAATTTAAATTGTCAGTTCAAATATTTTTTAAGAAATATTATCGACATTCATATTTAAATTTCTTTGCTGTTTAAAAACTTCATAACATTTTACTAGAAATAATAAATATTTTATGGTTTTAATCTAAATTGTCGGTTAAAATATTTTTTAAGAAATATTATCGGCGTTCATATTTAAATTTCTTTGCTGTTTATATACTTTATACATTTTTACTAAAAATAATAAATATTTCACGGTTTAAATTTAAATTGTCGGTTAAAATATTTTTAAGAAATATTAACGACATTCATATTTAAATTAATGTGCTGTTTGTAAACTTTATAATGTTTTACTAGAAATAATAAATATTTTATTGTTTTAATCTAAATTGTCTGTTCAAATACTTTTTTAAGAAATATTAATGACATTCATATTTAAATTTCTTTGCTGTTTGTATACTTTAAAATGTTTTACTGGAAATAAGATATCAGCATGATTCTAAAAATATTTAGGTCCGTGAGCGTGAATTAAAAAAAAATGATTATCTTTACTGATCATGTGTTGGTAAAATGTGGGTACAATACAGAAAGGTCACCAATATGTACCGTGTGTAATGCAGAATCTGCTAAATATGTGCAATTCTAGGGAGGAAAAATCTCGGATTAAATTGCCTGATATTTGAAAACGAGATTTTCCTTGACTTCTAATTAAATTTAATATTTCCATTTGATTATATGCAATAAATTATACTGTATTATTATTATATTAACATTAGTAGTAATAAATTATAAATGGAAAAAACATTTTTTTTCCCCATTTTATAATAATTTCATTCATGATAAGCAATATAAATATTCCCATTGGTAAGTTTTAAATAATAAAAGTTGAATTGTTTTGTACTTTATATGGTATTTTATTATTATTTAACATGCGCAGAAAGAAATTTATTTGTTTGTTTTGATTTATTTTAATTGTTATTACTGTATATCTTTTTTATTAATTACTTATGAATTGCTTTTTTTTTTTTTTTTACCTTTAAACATATTATTCTTAAGAATGGTCTGTGACGTTTATCTTATTGTTTTTAAAGGAGTCCGTGGAGCAAAAAAAGTTAAGAATTCCTAGCTTAGATGAATTATTCCATTATTTGCTCTAATATTAATAGTGTACAACATTCATCTCTTAATTAACTGTTAATTCCAATAAATAAATAAAATTTAAGCATACTTAATTAAAAAAAATTTCATCAAATATTCTCATAAGCTAACTAAATAAAAAGGTTAACTATCCATTTGATATTATTTTAATTTTCAAAAATGTCTATTTTCGGAATTGTCACCAAAAAAGTTAAAAAAGACTGATTTGATAATAAAAAAATCCACTTCTTTTGCTTCCATAACGATATTGCATTATTTTTTTGTTTGATTTTTTTTTAAAAATGCATAACAATTTTGAAATAATTATAATAGGTCCTCCAAAAATTTCATAAAAATATCTATAATTGAAACTTGCATTATGTGTTTAAATAATAAAAATATATTAACCATAAGCTAGACTATAACATAATTGTTAATATAAAGTAAGTAAATAATTGAAAATATCAATTACTAAATATATTTTTAGTACCACCTATATAATGCGCATTATTGCGAGTTTCGTTTTGATAAAATAAACTAACATTTCCTAACTAAACTAACATTAACACATAACTAGTATAAATAACTAATATTTTAGGTATCATATGACCTTAATAAAAATAATGAATAGTTAAGGATGAAAAGTTTTATAGATATAATTGGACAAGAAAATATAATAATAATAAATAGTTTGGTCAACCAATTGGTCAATGGCTGTCAAACTTTTGGTAACATGAGAAAAACCATTTCCACACAAGAAGAAGATGTTTTCCATTATTGAAAACGATTGATCCTAATTAACTGGTAAATCCATATCAATAAAAAATCCAAATTTGTTAGATATTAATGTCCAGTTATTTATATTGAAAGAATAAATGTTTATATAATTACAGAAGGTTATAATTACTTAATTAGTTCTTAATGAAACAGGATATCATTAAAGAGAAAGATAAGAAGTAATCAGTACTAAGAAATAATCAGTACTATTAAGGAAGAAATAGTAACTCTTACATATAAGATGGCAATTAAACCGCAGTCACAGAAGACATCTAAATTAATTATGATGATTGCAAGAAATTCCACAAAATAGAAAATAGATTTTGGGAACAATTTTTACATCCTAGATTGCAAATGGTTCCGCTCCAACAACTCTGCCAACCATCTAGCCATTAGTTTATAAGATAGATACCCAGAATGAGACAAAAAATAAAAATTCAATAGAAAAGAATAATAATAATTCAATAGTTGTTTAGATAAACATTTCCAAAACAAGGTAACGAAGTTACGATTGCTCTTAGTAAAAATAATAAACAATGTCTTGTACAGTCTTGATCGATCACAGTTTTATAAAAAATTATTGTTTCAAACTTTCTAATAAAATGCCTTGAGCGTCTAGTTTTTCTTGCAAAACAAAATAGTAGCAAGTTCTTGATTTTACGTATAATTTCTAGAATGCACAAAAAAATAAAAGTATTTTGATAAATAAATTTAAATACGCAGAAATTTGATTAACAAAGTTAGTGTCCTGACCAAAAAAAGTTCATTTGTAATTTTTAAGTTATGATAATGTAATTTATTAATCATGTAAAATCATTAATAATCATAAAATCATGTAAAATCATTAATAATCTTTTAAAATGTGTAATGTAGAATCATTCCTTCTTTTACAAACCTGTACAAATATAGTTGAAATTAATAAGATTAATTTTGGTTTTATATTTTATTCAGAGATACTTTTATTCATTTAGTTAATAACAAAAAACAATAATGTGAATTACACAGAATGAATTTCGTTTTTTCTATCTTTACAGTCACAAATTCATTCATTTACCTTTTTTTTAAAAAAAGATTAAACTCGATTAAACAGTCATTTGATTTTAAACTATCTAGCCTGTTCTTTTTTTTTTTTTAAATATTCAATTCTTTGACAGCGTTAACAACACAATCTCACTGCTTTCTTTAAAAAATTAAAAAGTGCTTTTTCTTTTGTTAAACCAAACACTTGAGTCGATCTTTTTCCAATGCAGAAAGACATGCCAAATTGCTTCGTAACTTTTTTTTCACAAAACGCTTTGTTTCATCAAAATGTACCTTCTGCATGAAAGCGTCTGTCCGTGAAGCGTAAAGCTACAGAAACGCAGCTCACCATCCAAAAAGTGTGAAAAAGGTTCGAACAGGGAGATAGTGAGCTAAACAGACATACGAGGGGGCGATTAGCCTGGGGGACAGACAGCCATAACCTAGATTCTTGACAAGTTGAGGAGAGTCTTCGCTGTACCTAGTTCAGTCGGTCGAACCGTTACTGGCTGCAGCAGTTGACTGCAGAGAGCGTTTCTGTAGAACTTAACTATTTTTTTTCTCATTAATTCTTTTTACTCTTGGTAGGAATTCGTAGCTTTACTTCGGCAAGTGAGGATAGGACGATGGATTCCATTGAATGAGAAGGATGGATAACATTCAATGTACACGTGAGTATGTTTTAAATATAGTTTTCAAATGTAATTATTTTTTTTTCTCTTGAAATCTAAGAACATAATTAATCGGTCGTCCATAAAATGTAGCATGTATTATAAAAATACTTGGTGTATAACAGTATGATTAATCTATTAAAATTTCCTTCTAATATAATGTTATAAACTCCTTAAACTAGCATTAACAAAAAGAAAAAATCCTTTAAGTATTTATGCTTTTAAAAGTTTAAATAAACCTATAATAGGCTAACGACTGTGATTAAAAGTATTTCTTAAACTGTACATTAGAATTGTTGCTGTGGAAAATACATTCAATCACTAGAATTGTAATAAACATGCGTTAATTATGCATAAAATTTTACATTAAAATAGAACAAATCGAAATAATTCTATTTAGACAGAAATTAGATTATTCAAACTGAACTATTATTTATCAATTATTTATTATTATTAAATTATAGCCTGTATTATAAAAATATATAATAATTGTGTATAACAGTATGATTAATCTATTAAAATTTCGGTTATAGATCCGTCTAATATAATGTTATAAACTACCTTAAATTAGCATTAACAAAAAAAAACCATTTAAGTATTTATGCTTTTAAAATTTAAATTAAAACTATAATAGGCTAACTACTGCGATTAAAAGTATTTCTTAAACTGTATATTAGAGTTGTTACTGTGGAAAATGCATTCAATCATTATAATTGTAATAAACATGTGTTAATTATGCATAAAATTTTACATTAAAATAGAACAAATCGAAATAATTCTATTTAGACAGAAATTAGATTATTCAAACTGAATTATTATTTATCAATTATTTATTATTATTAAATTATAGCCTGTATTATAAAAATATATAATAATTGTGTATAACAGTATGATTAATCTATTAAAATTTCGGTTATAGATCCGTCTAATATAATGTTATAAACTACCTTAAATTAGCATTAACAAAAAAAAACCATTTAAGTATTTATGCTTTTAAAATTTAAAATAAAACTATAATAGGCTAACGACTGCGATTAAAAGTATTTCTTAAAGTGTATATTAGAATTGTTACTGTGGAAAATACATTCAATCATTATAATTGTGATAAACATGTGTTAATTATGCATAAAATTTTACATTAAAATAGAAAAAATCGAAATAATTCGATTTAGGCAGAAATTAGATTATTCAAACTGAATTATTATTTATCAATTATTTATTATTATTAAATTAATTAAACAGACGAATTTTATATTAGGGTTAAAATCGTTAATTTGGATGATATGTTATAAATTCTATACATTTAAATAAAAATTGAAACAAATGAATTAGAAATTATTAGTGATCTTTTCAATACAATGCAACAGCAGAATTCCATTTACTTCTTTTATTTAAATGTGAGTTTTTGCATTGTTAATAAAAGAAAGGAGAACTTCAAAAGTTACATGAGTATTTATCGTTAAATTATTAAATTCGTTTGAAAATTCTATTATTGTACAGTTTAAAACATCAACGCTAATGCTAAACTCCTCCCTACACTAGTTCTACATTTTTTGTCATGTCATTTTTCATTTCTATATCACAATTATTTACGGAGATAAAGTTTTACACTAATTCTAATATGAAATAACTTAAAGATTAAAATTTCAACATATATATTTACACTCTAATTATTTGATATATATATATATCAAATAACTTTTCGAATTTAAAAGGAGCATAAAAGGTTGTAATTAGTTGTAAGAAAGTATTATACTTTATTTTATTCGTTTTTCTTTTTTTTATATGTTTTTCGCTACAATCCATTTCTTGACTCTCCTTTATTGTTTCATTTGTCATTATATATAATGTCCAACAAAAGTACACAAATATTATATAACGATACAGAAAGTCTTACTGATTTTTAATATCTGAATATTAGCCTTATCTGGCAAAGATCACAACTACTTTGACAAATACAATTTTAAACTGAATAATTTTTTTAGCAATGCAAGTCATTTAACTCTACAATTAGAAGTTTGTAGTGTATAATTGTATTTAACATTTATTTTACTTCTTGATTGTTACTTTTCATCATCGCCGATTCTCCTGAAGTCATAGAACACAATGAAAAACATAAAATCATTTTTTTTTTTTTTTTAACATTTTAAGTAAAATTCTATTAGTTTTCAAAACGCAAAAAAAAAAAAACAATTTTCAGTCGTGAAGATGTCAAAACTTTTGAAAACCCAGTCACATATTTTTTCTATACTATTCCAGTATTTTCTCTTCATTAAAAATATAATTTAGTAGAAAATCGCTTTTACTTTAATTTATTTATTTTTAAACTGAGGTTTATTCAGATGTAGAAATTCAGTTGCCAACGACGAAGACATGCAGTCAAATAAAAAATAGTTACTACCCCCAAACAGCTATTTGTCGCATAGCTAGGCGATACTTCCGCATCAATGAATTTCGGACTAACCTTATGCATCCCTTCTTTAATGAAAAAAATGTGTGGCAATTTATTTCCTCATTACGCATTATCACATTTTTTTATGTAAGTTTTTGGAGGTCAATCAATACGTTAAAGATGTAATATTTTTTTTTTTAATTTTTTAGATTTTTTCTAATAATTTAACGTAATTCCTGTGTCTAACTGAATTCATAAAAATTACGCAGTTTCAATCCGTGTTATGTTATTAAAGAAAATAAATAAGATTGTCTGTAAAACTTATATAATTTAAAGGGGGAATAAAAGGTTGCAATTAGTTGCAAGAAAGTATTATACTTTAATTTAAATTTTTTTCTTTTTTTATATAAGTTTTTTTCGGTAAAATTCTTTTCATGTCTCTCTTATAATGTTCCACCTGAATAGCATTTGTCATTACATATAATATCCAGCAAAAGTGTATAAAATGATTAGTATATTCCATACTTTGCCCCGAAACGTATTCTATACATTACCGATAATACACACACAGGCCGACAAAACATACGTTCATGCTATATATATGTATATAAGAGTAACTGAGTAATTATAGCAACTGAGCGAGAATTCAAAAGTTAAATGTCTTCCATTTTTGGATTTGTTAACATTAAGGACTGCAAATGTTTATTCATAAATATTATATATTGATACAGAGAGACTTATTGATTTTTATTATCTGAATGTTAGTCTTGAGTGGAAAAGACCGCAACTACTTTAATAAGAATAATTTTAAAATGGATAATGTTTGTAACAATTTCATGCAATACGTGAGGTAAACATACATTTCTTGAAACATACATTTGTTGTTGGCTGATCTCTTGATAGCTAACAGAATTGATGTATTAGCATGAGTAATTGATATATCCGTATATATATATATGTGTAACTGAGCGAGAATTCAAAAGTTAAATATCTTCCATAAGAAAAAAGAAAAAAACTTAGATCAAGACTTTGAATTCAGGCTAGCATGTTATTGACAATAGCATTTGTCTCCCAGTTTGAAACAAGTTAAAAAAACATTAAATGAAATATTTTCTAATGGTTGAACGTTTACTTTTTTATTAATCTAGACCGGTATCCTATTCTCATATTTAATGTTTTCATTTTTTATTAAAATTTAAATTTTCTTAATTACCATTCGTACGTGCGTTTAAAATAAAAATGACGTGTAGTGAGTGAAATGCGTGATTGTCTATGCATCCCGTACGTAAGAGTTAAATGTTTCGTATATAAAGCATATGTAGAGATTATCCTAAACTCGTGTATCAGTGTAATAATTATTTTAAATACAACAACAAACTTCAAGAATCGTTAAAAATAGTTAATCATAGGTAGTTAATATATGAAGATAGTTTATAAATATGGAAATGTTACAAATTATATATTCCATATATTTTTTATTAAATTCGTGAAATAATTTTGAAAAACACTTTAATTTTTCAATTTGAAAATTTAGTCTATAGGTATTAGTAAAGTCAAATTTTCCAATCTCGAAATTTTTTAAGTATTATAATTTTTTTATATACTTAATACGTTGATTATTTACCGGCTTTTTTCTGTGCTTTTAACAATAAAAAAAAAATTCCATAGAAATGGAACTTTTTTTTTGCACGTCTATATTTTCTTCAAGGTACATTTTATCTAAATACTGAAAACTCATTCTCATTTTTCATATAGTTATTCCACATTTAATTAGTTTATTTTTCATTTTAACATTTAAAAGCATCCTCATAAATCGCGCAGTCATAAGTTTCTGTACAGTGTAACAATAACGCAACTATAAAAGTTTTATATAATTTTATTGTATGATCATTCTAAATGATAGTATTTAATTTTAAACTAATAAACAAGCTTTTAAAATTATATAAAATTATCTAGCAAAACCTAAAATTATTATGTTTTACATAAAAAATAATAAATACGTCCCACATCATGCTTTTAGTTATAATGCATTATTAAATGATTGAATTAAAAGTTTCACATTCATAAATGATTAATTATTAATTAATATAATTAATTGTTTATAATGATTAATTAATACGCTCTTAACATACATTTTTATACAATTTTTAGCTAATCTTGGAATATTTTACAAAAGACTATATGTGTAGATAATCCACATTATTGCTAAATACTAGCGAGTAGGTTCATTTTCAAAATTTAATAAATTTCTTTAATAATTGAAGGAAATACATTTCTTTTTTGAGGTCTCTTGAGAGCAAACAAAACAAAAAGATTTTTAAAAGCTCTTTGATGAATAGTTTAAATATATTGCGTCTTTTTATTTCTGATTACTAACCGTAGGAAGTAGACAAATTACGTAAAGATCGTTAACGGAAGCATTTAAAATGCTATCAAGAAGGGCGTTATAAGGAAGAAAAACAATAAATACGACGCATCGCCTCTACTATATTGTCAGTAAAGAATACAAAGTCATTACGTAAAACATTCTACCGTTAATGACGTATTGACATCTGATTCAAAACATGCTGTGGACTGTGAAATGTTTGACGCTTAAAATGTTTTTGTGGAAGAATAAGATCAATTCTTCTATGGAAACGGTTACAATAAAATGAAAACTTGAGTTGTTTTTGAATGCCGAGAATTTTGACCTCAGTCATTCACGACTGGATAGACAGATATACAACAGATTCAGCGTTACCCAGGGTTACACCAAGGGGAGACTACTGCACTTCCCACATTTGCTCTCACACTTTTAAATGAACACTCCCAAGAATGGCCTCAAAGAAGTTCGCACCATTCTCCTCAATCCAACAGAAGGAATTTCAGGCTTATGGATTTAATATGACCCTCCCCGTTATAGATAAGGAGTTATAACTTCAGATTAAATAATTATATGGCACTTTCAAAGTTCTTATAAATCAGTTCTATAAATTATTCCATGTTTTAAAAACAATGAAAAAATACAGGTAATCTTATAATCTATACATCGATCCTTAAATATTTGAAAAAGATTCTTTTATTATTTATAAATATTAAACTTTGAACAAGCACGCATAGAAATATTAAATTTATTATATTTAATTTCAAAGATTTGAAATCTCAATTATTCTTATTAAATAATTCACGATGCCATGCATATAACAAAACTCTAAGTAATATTTTTTCAAAGGAAACTGCACAGAATAAAAACTAAGCATAAGGACACACAAAACTGAAAATGAGTTCTAATTTGTATTTAACAGGAAATGTAGTGCGATCTTGCAGTATTTGAGGCTTATCTACTTAACTATTTCTTTTTTCAAATCATTCTTTTTAATATGATAAAATTCTGTCAACTGAAATCAAATATTAAGAACTATTTTAATGCAGTTTTACACCAAAATAAAAATTAAAGGATCTTACATTAAAAGAATTGAATTAATAATCTGAACAAAATTTAAATAAGAATTTTTGTCATTGGTAAACTTAATAGGCATGTTAAAGTGGTCCTTAATCATCAAAGTGGCTGTGTGAATCAACTCCTCAATCATTAAAACTTTTGAGCCCCAGTCGATGTGCCTGCATCATGAGGGGTCAAAGCTTTGAGTCTGAAATTTGAGCCGGCATCAAAGAGTGTAAACCATGAACAGTTTCTAGGATTTTCATTCTCTGAACCACTGTGTTCCAATCAGCCGACTTACAAACTTAATATTAAGGGTAAATTAAAATCAGAAACTTAAGGAAGCATTTGATATTAGCCATGAGATTATTTTAGCGAAATAGTTTTTTATGCAATGAAAAAAATTATGTTTACAGGATAAAGAATAATAATTGATCTAACTCACATGTTGTCAATCTATTTTTATACTTCATATTGAACAAGACTTATAAGAAGTAAAAAAAAAGCATAATTATTTCATGGATTAAAATGTCCAGGTTTGTTAACTGGAAATACGTTCAAATAATTGAAAAATGTGAGCTTGAATAAGTTAACAAGAAGTGTAAGTATTTAATTATAATTTTTTAACATTTTAATTTATTCACTAAGAGGAATTACTAATAAATCCTTCGGAATAAAACTTTGAAAATATTATTAAATAAAAGTATTTTTAATTATTTTTATTGAAATAAAAGTTTGTAATTGCCTTACTTTCTTGTTCTATTATAAATTAAACTTTTCAAATAAAATTTTCATTGACAAACTTTTATATAATTCAGAAAGTATGAATCATTTACAATAAAGTTGAGAATTTATACAATAACAATTCTTGAAAGAATACTAAACATATCAAGGGAATGAACAACCATTTGGATTTGGAATATGTATAATATATTTTAAAGTAACTTTAAATAATGTATATAATTACTTTATTACTTTAAGATTTAAATATAATTACTCTCTTTTTTTAATTTTAACAATTATTTTTAAGATTTTGATTAATGTTACTTATATGATGGGTAGTGCATTGTAACTTTATGAGATGAAAATAACAACAACGTTCTTTGAATTTTCATCTAAAAAAAAAAGTAAAGAAAAAAAAAGAATATTTTTTTAAACTTTACATTTTTTCCATTTTAATATTCAACCTGCATAAAAATAAAGCGAAATTATAATCGCCTCATACTTGCATAACTTCGATATAAATTACCGATATTTATAATACCTATATTATGCATTTATCCTCTTATGAAAATATTATATCTTTTATGAAAGTAGAGGCTAGAATTCTTATAGCAACATAATCTCCGAGATGAAGTCACCCATGAAACTAGAATGTCAGGGCACATCAGTATTCTAATGATAAATATAAACTATCAGTTAGCGGCAAGTCTTATCTGAAAGTATGCGACTCATTGTGTAAACTGAGCAGTTTAGAAGTCTACTGGAAGGCTATAGTCGAAAGTCTTTCATCTCATGAATATATGCCCTGAAGAAGGGATGTAGGCCATTTAGGGCGTGCGCATTGTTGGCTTATACATACAAGAAATGTGAACAACTGTCTGGGAAACTTCAGTTTTTTGAGTAAACGCCAAACTAAGTTTTCTTTGTATAACAAATGACATCATTTAATTTGAAAGAAGTGATTTTCGCCGTCCTTTTCCTGAAATATGTATTTGTGGCAATTTTTCAAATTGATATCACACAATATTAAGATAATATTAATTTAATAATGAACATAGTTGAGCAAGTAATAATTTCAAAAATTGATAATTTTAATTTAATTAATGGGCAATTTTTATTTAATTAATTTTAATTTCATTTCATTTAAGGAACTCGAAATAACCAAACAATGTACAACCAAATAACTTTTTGTACTTTCCAACTGAAAACTAGTATGTATTATTGACTTACTTAACCATCTTATTCACAGTATTAAAAATAAAATTAATTTCGATGCCTCGCTATAAAAATATAATTATTTTATTTAATTTAATTTTCATTCAAAGGACTGTAAAAAAATAATAACTGTTGTTAAAAACATCAATTATGAATACAAAGAGCAAACAACATTGATAATTTTTTTAATTTACTCTCTATAAATCCATATTAAAAATTAAATTGTTTTTTGGAGATTTTGCTTTTCAACAAATAACAGAGCATAAAGAGATACAATGCGCTAACCATCATATAAAAGAATACATCATATAACAGATACATACAATGCACTGACAATCATATAACAGATACATACAATGCATTAACCATCATATAACAGAGCATAAAGAGAAAAATATCAACTTGAGAATGTTTTTTCTATGAGTAATATTTATTGATTAATCAAAATAATCTTTTCACATTTTTAAGAATGCATTAAGAAAAAAACTTTCTTTCGAATTCTCCGATATGGCTATTATCGTTTACTTTGGCAATTTTCTTTCAATACTAGCACATATTTTTCTTATTTTAATCATCCTCTTCAGAATTCATTAGCTGTATTAAAAAACATTTTTCAAAAAATGCTTATTCATATTATTCTTATAAGCGTTAAACATTTTAAAAATAATGAAAACTCTTTTAGTTGTAAAATCAGACATAATGAAGAATAAATTACAAAATTCATTCATTTTCTACGAAAACATCGTATTTGGAAATTATTTTTCTTCTTCTAAAATTGTTGCCCTTAAAAGGGCGTAAAAAAAGTTTATGTTATGCCTACACGATTGCTTACAGAAAAGCATTTCAGTTGCCTATCAGTCTACTGTGTTTTCCTTTTCTTTTTTTGTGCATAATTTGTCTGTTGTCATTTTCTGGCATAAAGACAGGTCATCGAAAGTGATTTCCCTCCAGGTATTGTTAAGAGCAATGGCCGACATTCATCCAGTGCAATTAAGTGCCAAATATCGCGACGCAACAAACAAGGAAGTTTTTTCCTCAAAAATAAATATTACTAATGCAGCTCTATCGATTCTTACCTACATCCGAAGAACGGGTTAGGTTGAAGGCTATTTTTGTTTATATCGATTCTAAACCAGATTCAGACCACTAATGTCAATGATCGATAGGCAAAATTACCTTTTCAGTCCGGTATTGATATTTTATTTCATTAGTTGAACTTCTCGTTCAAAATAACAACGGGTGATTTTAAATATTACATTTGTATGCATTTATTTTGAAGAAATATTTGTATGCATTATTTTGGGATGGAACTAAAATTATTCACAATATTGATTTATTTCTAATAAGCTTAAAAATCGTTCTAATAAGTTTTAAAATCTTTCAAATAAGCTTAAAAATCAATATCATCACATAAGTCTTTTAAAAATTGTCCTGATTATAGTTATATAAATTTTGATTTAAAATTTCCAATGAGTTATGTAAAGTGCTTGCAGTTGTGATTAATTTTGAATTAATTTTTATTTAAGGTTCTATGGAATCTATAGGATTCAGAACAAACAGTAAAAGACAATATTATGTAATTTAGGCTGCTGAAGTAGATTATGTAAAGCTTAAAAGTAGGAATAATCATAAATTTTTTATTTGATTTTAATTATTTTCATTAAAAAAGCAAAGTTTGTATTTTTTTTACTTTTTTCTCTCACTGATGTGGTTTGGTTTGTCGCTCTAAGGTCATCTTTGCCCACTTAGGCTAATTATACTGGAACCTACAGTTTAGCGTCTTCTGTCAATGATATTATATTTGAGCCTTACCTTTTCATTTCACTCGCCTGTAAAATCGGAAGGTTTGACTTGAATTACTTTTTTTGCGATGAATTATTTAATAAAATAATACAATAAACTACATATTTCAAGGATAAACATTAATACTTTTTAGTAGTAGTAAGTAAAAATTAGAGTTTTTATAAGGAATAAAATGATATTTCTACGTAAGAAAAGATTTTCGCACAAAATATTCAAATGATTCCTCTTAAGAATATTCATTGATTATTTCATGGTAATTATTTTAAAGAAGATCAGTAAGCACTTTCCCATTAGATAACCTTAATCCTCATGGATTATCTTTGAAGTTATTGAAGCATTCGAGTGTAATTTAGTCCAAAGATGACACGAATAACTAATTATAGATCTACTCAGGTGTGAGTCAAGATTTTTAAGATATTTCAACTCGTGTAAAGCATTAGATGGGAATTCTTTTATATATTTAGCTATTCTTAGAAAGCATAATCAAACCAACTAAGGGAAGTTATTCATAAATTCCTAATTAATTTAAAACAAAAAACGTAAATCATTCATGTTGGAAAGGTAAAAATTTATATTATACATTTTATTAACCACGCTAAAATTATTTTGTAATAAATTATTTAATATTAAGCTTAATCTTTTTTCCTTTGGAAGACAATGATTTGAAATGTTATAAAAACAAAAAAATATTAAATGTGAATTCTGTTCTAAATTAGTTAGGAGTAGAAGGAGAAACGTTAAATACCAATATCATAAAAATCCAACAGGAGGAAAGGTTTTGAAATATATAAAACAGGCATTGAGGTCTTCTTTATATCGAAGTTAACTTTTTTATATGATATGTTTTTGAAGTTGGAGACTTATTTACAAGTATTGAAGAGTTCCTAAAATTATCTTGCATTGAAATTTCATTGAATATTAAGCTGAAAATGATTTAATATTAATCATTGAAAAAGTTTTAATATTAAACTGAATCTTTTTTTCTTTTGAAAGACAATTATTTGAAATGTTATAAAAACCAAAATATTTTAGATGTGAATTCTGTTCTAAATTAATTAAGAATAGAAGGAGAAACACTAAATGTCAATATCCTAAAAATCCAACAAGAAAAGCGTATTGAAAAATATAAAGTAGGCATTGAGTGCTTCTTTATATCAAAGTTAACTTTTTTATGTGTTTTTGAAGTTGGAGACTGATTTATAAGTACTTTAAGAGTTCCTAATATTATCTGGCATTGAAATTTGATCAATCCCTATTATGTGTTGATAAAATCCAGCAACTTCTTCACTGTCTACAATAGTTTCCATTTAATATTCTATTTGATCACACTAAGCATGTTAAGTTGCTCATTACATGGAAAATAATTGTTATTCATTACATGGTTTTCAAAAATATAAAACAGGTATTGAGTGCTTCTTTACATCAAAATGAACTCTTTTATAGGATATTTTTTCGAAGTTGAAGACTGATTTATAAGTAGTTTAAGAGTTCCTAATACTATCTAACATTGAAGTTTGATCAATCCCTATTATGTACCGATAAAATCCAGCAACTTTTTCACTGTCTACAATAGTTTTCATTTAATATTCTATTTGATCACACTAAGCGTGTTAAGCTGTTTATTACACGGAAAATAATCCGATTTCATTTTGTAGCTTTGTTTGTTATATCCTGCTGTATAATGGGTGTTTCCAGTCACCTTACGTATGAACTTGATCCTGGTTGAAAGACTGGCGTGATTGACTGGAAAACCTGGCCACAAAAGTAACTTTCTAATTAAAAGTAGAACGGTCTCTTCCTTAAGTAGAACATGCCTTTGGGATAATAGAATTATACTTTAATCCAAGTAAGAGGCACAACAAACAGGTTCAAAGCTAGTGCGAAAGCAATAAAAAGCTCTTTAAATCGTCTAATTTAAAAAACAACAGCGACGGTTTGAGTCCGACAAGTTCACGGACCTCTTAGCAGTGAAAATGTTTCTCTCATAAAGAGGTCAATTTTATTAAGGAAAAAGGAAAAGCGTATTTATTTTTGGATCGTCTCATGTAGGTGGGGTGGAAAGTGAGCCAACTTAATAATACAGAAACTAGAATTACTTTTCTCTTTTTGCCTCCTAACCTACTTTAAAGCCTCTTAACAAGTTTCTTTCCCATCTCAACCCCCAGCGAAATTTCGATTGGTATCAGTCATGGGTAACTAGGTATTGCCGACTGGACTCCCCAACTTTCATTTCACTTGTGGAATTCGAGCAATTTGAGACAGGATCTTCCGTGGACTTCTGTGGTGAATTGGTGTCTTGTGTTCTACCACAGATGTATATTCAGCTCTGCCTTGTTCAGTTCATTTAGAGAAAAAGGAAATTGCACTTCGTATTGAAGACGTCTATCTCACAGGATTTAATTGCTCCTGTCTTTGAAAGTGTGTTGTTTGTGTGCTTCTTTCTTCGATTGTTGTTCATTCAGTGATATGGTTTTCACTTCTTCAGAAGTAGGTGAATAAGCTCAATGCAAGAAAATATTTTCTTCTTACGATCAATTAGTCTATCGTGAATAGATCCGTAAGTATATTTTAATGTCTATTTAGAAAAGTGTATTTATTTTACTTGCATTTTATTTGTTAATGAAAGTTAAATAATTTTTCTCGTATGTCTATTTGTTAAAAGGGAAACTTTTCTGAGATTGTTATTTGAAATGTGTTTAGTTTTCAAATATTACGAGTGTCGATTTTGTTAGTTAGAAACTTTCACTCTGTTGAATCTTTATGATTTTCCAGAAGTCTTAGAGGAAATAGTGTGTATATTATTTTATCAATATAACCATTATATTTTAATTATAATCTTTAAAATTTCATTAGAACTACAAAAATGTTTGATATACTATAGATTTAAATTTTGTTTATTCTTTACTTTTAACAAATCTAAAGTTCAATCTCGTTGAATTTCTTAGAGTTCTTATCGAATATAACCTTGAAGAATAAAAATTGAGGTGGATGCCTTTTTTTATCAATATAACCATTAAATTTTAATTACAATCTTTAAATTTTCAATTGAACTACAAAACATTTTGATATAACATACTATATATCTAAATTATGTTTCTTCTTTACTTTTAGAAAATCTAAAGCTCAATTTAATTGAAATTCTGAGTGTTTTTATCGAATATAACCTTGAAGAATAAAGATTATAACAGTCTATCAACTAAAAATTTTAAGACATTTAACATACGCATCTTAAAAAGCACGCATTGAAGATTAATAGTTTCTTCAAAGAAAATAACAATATAGAAGAAAACATTATCTCTTTTAATCCCTTTTAACGTTATGAAACAATGCTAAATTATGACTATTATAACTATTATTAACTATTACTACTATATTATAGTTGATTTAATATTCTTTTAAAATTTATAATAATTTTAAAAGAAATTATTGTTTATTTTGCATTTCTATTTTCACTCAATAAATTAATCGGTTCACCTCATAAGGTATTGCCATTTTTTAATATAAATAATTTAAGTGATTTATAATTTTTCATAGAAGCAATGTCCGTTTCATCATTTTATTTTGCATAAAAGTAGTTTTCCAAATATCATGATATTTGACACTTTATTTTTATTTAATATTTTATTACTCTTATTTTAAGTTTTTAATAGGTTTTTTGTTAGTATTTGCGAGTGTAAATTCACAGATAAAAACTTATTTTAAATTAAACATTTTCAAAATAAATTAATTCATTCATTGCCACACATTTTTTAGAAAATTACGATCCTTAACATTAAATATAAAAATCGTATTCTGTACAGGATAAACATAAGAAGAATATTGTATATATAATATTAATTTATAACACTTATATATTAAATATTATTATTTGTTTATAACGGAGCTTAGTTACTATTCTTTAGAAAATGTAGAAAATATTTAGAAAATTTTAATAGAAATTAGAAAATGTTTATGTTGAAGCCATTTATTATTTGTATGTGTAAGCTCGGACTTATTTTTTTAAATACAGGAACTTTAATTTGTAGAGTTTCGAAATTTTTCGTAAAAACACTATAATTTTATTTGCTATCATTTACGTTTATCTTACATGGAAATATACAGCTGCGACTCATATAAAATTATTTGAAACTTTCTATAACATAATTATTCCAACAATTACTTTGGTTTGTGTTCTTATGAGAACCCTCAACAAACGTAGAGGATGTGAGGAAGTTAAAAGTCTCAAACAATTTTTGTAAACCAGTAATTATAAAATAAAATTATTCCAGTGTTTTTATTTATATTAAAATAATGCTAGTTTTAGAAAAACAATTAGTAGCTAAACAATAAGTAGCAAGTTAAGCCACAGCCATAATAAGTTAAAAGTCTCAAAATGATAGTAAGTTAATAATAATAAAGTAATCGTGCCACAAGTGTCGGCAGTTTTATTTATATGTTTACATTTTTTCGTTAGAAAAACCAAATTTATAATCATATACATAAAACATTATTAAATTAGAATTAATGAGCTGTAAAAGTATTTAGTAGCGTACTAACTACTAACTTACATAGCTTAACCCAATTGAATGATATTATTATACCGATTTTCACGAAATGTTATTCATGCATATTTATTATTCACAAAATCATATTTATCAATCTTCCAATAAGACACAACTATTCACAACTCTTCTAAACCTTTATTGTTCTTAACAATAAAAAAATATTCCCAGGCGTAGCTTTTGAACAAAAATTGGTACTCAATGAATTTTCCGATCTTATTAATTTTAATCACACGCTACTAAATTCTTTTACAAATTTCCCATGAAACATTTTTTAAACGAAAAATCATATTTATTAAATGAAGAATTAGGTCGTGAAATTAAGCCAACTTTCTTACCAAGTAATCTGGTTTCCTCTGTTAATGTGCAGCAAATCTCGTTTCGCACATAAGAGCGACCCGCAATCAGTAGCCTCATTCTCCAGTGTATTCTGGTTCACGATTTGCTGATGCTGTTAGAAGTTAACGAGTAACATTGCTAGGGGGCATTTCTGATTTTTCTACACAGCAATTCTGGACGAATGGCTCTTGTTGTCATCGAAAGATAACAAGTAAATAAATTATAGTTTAAAAAAACTATAGTTCCAGTCCTCCGTACCGGGACCTCATATAAATATTGTTTAAAAACACTAAAAAACATGCTTTTAGAGTTAATCACACTAAAAAGTAAAAAATAAATTATAGTTTAAAAACACTAAAAAACATGCTTTTAGAGTTAATCAAACTAAAAAGTAAAAAAAAAATTTATAGTTTAAAAAAACTAAAAAACACGCTTTTAGAGTTAATCACACTACAAAGTAAAAAATAATTGTTAACATAAGAATAAAATTACTGACGAGAAAATGAATGTCACTGTTCTAAAAACGTGGGGTGCTCGATATCAATCGTTATAATTTTTCACTAGTTTCATTCTGAAATGCAGAGTTAGTTTAAAAATGTCATACAATGCACCCCACGCTTTTAGAACAGTGACATTAATTTTCTCGTCAGTAATTTTATTCTTATGTTAACAAATATTTTTTACTTTTTAATGTGATTAACTCTAAAAGCGTGTTTTTTAGTGTTTTTAAACTATGATTAATTTTTTACTTTTTAATTTGATTAACTCTAAAAGCGTGTTTTTTAAACTATAATATTTAAATGAGGTCCCGGTACGGAGGACTGGAACTATAGTTCTTACAATAATCTAATTGTGAGTAAAACAAAGGCTAAATGCGAATATGTTGAGCCAGCCAGGATTCGAACAGGGAATCTCCTGATCCGTTGTGCCGCTGTCCCACATTGGTTTGAATGTCTTAGGTACTTTCATTCTACATGGGTTAAATTGCTCTTCATAAGTTAAAATAAAATCACTAATCCTGGCGATCCTAATCGTGATGAGATAATAAATTTATCAAAATAATCGTCGATCCTTGATAAGTCTACAACGTTTAAATTAAATCTGATCGCTTAAAGTAGGGAAAAATCGAGCCCAAAGAGTCAGTTACAAACAAACAAACAAACAGGTGAAACTAATAAAAGTGTATTAAAAAACGATCTCACTTTGTATCCATATTTTAACTAGAAATTCCAGTCATATGCCTCTTATGAAATGAAGAAATCGAAATGAACAACAAATTTATAGAAAAACAAAACATGTGATTGACTTAAAATGTTATTTGTGATTGTACATGTACAATGTTATAGTTACTAAGACAAATGTGAGTTACAGCAAAAAAGTACCATCTGGAATTTACGAATTCATAAGCAAAATCATTCATTGCTGTCTATTCAATATGTGAAATATTAAACAAAATCTTGTTGTCGGTTCATTAGCCATGAAATCAATCATTGCTGTCTATTCAATATGTAAAACATTAAACAATATCATGGTGTCGGATCATTAGCCATGAATTAACTAGGTTTCCGTGTAAGAAAAGGTACCTCGAATATAAATCTTTTATATATATATATATATATATATATTTACAATGATACTTTAGTGAATTTTAATTTTTATATATTCTCTCAGTTGCTTCTTTTTTTCCCATTGTATGAGTTAGTGAAAAATTTTCCGTTTTTGTCCATTGACATTAAATAAATAAATTTCAGCAGTGATCATGTGATTTTATCAAAACTATACCAAAGGTATAGTTATTTAGGAAATGGCATATATTTTTTTTTCTAATGCAGCTGACAAGTACTTAGACAGTTTAGACAGTTACCTTAGACAGTTACCTTAGACAGTTACCTTAGACAGTTACCTTTACATAAGTAAGGGTGCACCGGCGTTATTCATTTAGCACTACCCGGGGGCACGTGTAGCATGAAGATATGCTACGGACGCTAGTAACACCCTCCCGCAACGCTCTACGATCCTATTAGACCGGGACCTATGGTTTAAAGTGGATTCCGAATCACTACAAACATCCATGGTCCCGCCGGTACTGGAACCTGAAACCTGTGGTACCGAGCGCCAGAGCGCTGGCCACTCGGCCATCAGGCCTAAAGAAAAAAAATGGCATACATTTGCATTGAAAACCGTGCTATAATATTTATCTCAGTTACTTTAGAGCCAATACATGCAAATTGAGTCTATAGCACAGCGATAAAAATGAGTTTAAAAAATTACATATCAGTACAAATATCCCCAATGTTACCAGTTAAGTCCAAATCGAAGACACGCGTGACTTGAGTTTTACAATTATAGTGAAAGGTACAAAATTACTGACAAAACGGTTCTCAAAACGCATCCGCTTCGCCTATTGTCAGTATTTGATGGCAACTTATGAGATTACGGGACTCCGATTCATTTTTATTCATAAAGCGATCACTATTGCGCAACCTTCACATCATATAATCCCTTTAGAGCAATTTATTTCTGCTTTAGAGAAGAATATAAATGCTTCATGGACTCGATCGCGAGGTTCCGGTCGACGGTCATTGTACTTCCCAAACTCTTAACAAAAAGCTTTGTTCGTTTCGTCCTAGACCTACTTTCGGTTCTTTGGCGATGCTAAAAAAAAAGCTTAGAAGTTTTCTCTTGACTTTTATCTCCGCCTGCATTTGATCAATTGAATTTTCTTTTCAACTCTTTCTACTCTTCACGATTCTGAGATTAACATCCTCCTTGTGCTAGTAACGCCGAAATAGCACATGTGTTGACTGGGTTAAAGTGGGGTCCTTCAACTAGTGTTTGTCTCGTCTGAACCAATTTCGAGTTGTTTATGCAAAAGAATGGTATTTCGTAATGAGATAAGGATATTCGTGAAAGCTGTTTGTAAATCTTGGGCAGTTTCTATCGTGAGTTATGCATAATTGAATAAGTGAGTGGATGAAATGAAACAATTAAATACACATGCATTTTATTTATTAAAAACCACGTAAAGTGAGACAGATACTTTTTAACTAATTATTTTTATATTAACGAAAAGTATGAGATAAGTATGTTCGTGAAAGCTGTTTGCAAATCTTGGGCAGTTTCTACTGTGAGTTATGCATAATTGAATAAGTGAGTGGATGAAGTGAAACAGCTAAATACACGTTCTTTTTATTTATTAAAAATCATGTAAAGTGAGACATATACTTTTTAATTAATTATTTTTATACTAAAGAAACACTAAATATAGCATTCTTATTAATAATTGATTGGCATGATTAGTGTTATTTTAATACACGTGATATTTTACAGTTTTGTATAATAATTCACATATTACATCATTAATAAAATTAACAAAGTTATCAAGATAAATAGCAGTGTTATAAAAAAAATTCCTACATGTGACAATTTTATATATATTTATTTATTCCTTTATTTTACACTTTTGTACAATAATTCACATATTACATCACTATTAAAAACTATTAACAATGTTATTAAAATAAATAGCAGCATTATAAAAAAAAATTCCTATGTATGTATATTTATTTATTCTTTTATTTTTCGCTAAAGCATAATAACGTTTCGCAAATAAAATTATCATTGAAAATGAAATTATATATTAGCAAATATTTTTCTCGGGAAGTGATTTTATAATTTTAAAGATGCAACGATAAGCATTATAAATTTAAAAAAAATACTATATAGATTTAAAAATACCGTATAAAAATAATAACATTAAATATAATATGATGCATTCGATTTATAATTACGATTTATAATTATAAATCGTTTATAAAATACAAATCGTAATATAATATAAATACAAATCGTAATATAATATAAATATAATCGTTTATATAATTATAAATTGTTTAATATTATTTATATTTAAGATTTATAACTAATTATAATAGCATTAAGTGGAATTATAATTTACCAATTTATAATTGCAGATTTATATCGAAAATCAAATTCAAAATATTGCTTGTTATATTTCACTTAGTTTCTTAGTCAATCTTTATGTACAACAAAATAGCTTATTTTCTTTCTAGTCTATTTAATCCTATTTTTCTTTTTTATTCTTTCTTTATTTGGCTAATAAAAGCATTAAAAAAATTGTAAAAAATATATAGGTGAATACTAACATTTTAAAAGCATACGAATTTTTTGTAATACCATTTCATCATAGTTCTGTATGATCATTAAAATTCAAAATAACAATAAAATGTTAGTGTTATAATCAAACCGTTACACAATAATTTATCTATATTTTTTTTGCAGTATGAAATTCAATGGAAATTTACCCAAATGTTTTAACTAATATAGCATATTTTTCTTTGAATTTTTTGCATACTTTAATAGAAAAAAAATTAGTGATTTAACTTATAATTTTCGTGTTAAAAAGTTTTTTTACACAAATTCTTTGAGACAAATATACATGTTTCAATACAGTAGGTGATTAATCTTTAGAGTTTATTAGTTCCGATAAGGAAGAACCTTTTACGCTTTGTTGAATCGTGTGAAATAATTCAAGGTCAAGACACAGCTGCAGGGATTGACTTAATCATGCATTAATTCTAACTATAAATCATGATCAGTTTTTATTTTTCGCTTCTGAGTTTTTATTTTAATAAAATTGATACCTTTTATTCATCGAACGTAAATCAATTCTTTGAAATTCATCAGATTTTTTTTTTTTTTTTTTTTTTTTACCCCTTGCATAACATCGATTGGAAAAACCTCTATAAAAAAATATGTAATACTTGTGAAATTATAGGACTAAAATAAATTATATGTGGACTAAATTATATGTGAAATTATAGGACTAAAATTAAAAAAATAAAATTTTTTATTTATTTGTTTATTTTTTATACTATGTATGAAAAAGTATCTAAATAAATTTATTATTTAAGATTCGAATGTTGCATGACCAAATGAAGTTGTCAGTAAATACATTGACGTTCAGTAAATCATTAGACTTATCGTTTTCATATAGGTTTTTATTTTAATAAAATTTATGCATCAAACACAAACCTAGAATTATCAATTCATTGAAATTCTTCCTAATTTGTTTTTGTTTTCCCCCTGAATAGAATCAATTGGAAAAACCTCTAATAATAAAATATGTAAGACTACATGTGAATTTATAGGACTAAAATAAAAAAATATATTTTATTTATTTATTTATTTTTGATACAATGTATCAAAAAGTATCGAAATAAATCATGATTTAAGATTCGAATGTTGCATGATCAAATGATAATAATCAAATGTCAATAAATCTCTTGATTTTCAGACTTATTGTTTTCATATAGGTTTTTAGCATATTAAATTATCCCTAATAAAATTTTTTCATAGTCAGATTTTTCATAATAAGGTCAAGTTTCTAAATACAAGTACGGTTAATAAGGGCTTTTTAAACCAATAAAGTCAAAAATTGCACTGAAATCTAATTTTCACAGTTTTAGTAACTAGTTTTGGTCATAGAAATATAGTGATTATTCTATCTATTTTATTTATTTTTGATATAATGTATCAAAAAGTATCTAAATAAATTTATTATTTAAGATACGAATGTTGAATGATCAAATAAAATTGTCAGTAAATCTCTTCACTTTTCAAACTTATTGTTTTCATATATGTTTTTAGCATAATAAATTATACCTAATTAAATTTTTTCGTAGTCAGATTTTTCATAATGAGGTCAGGTTTCTAAATACAAGTTTAATTAATAAATGTTTTTTAACAAATAAAGTCAAAAATTGCATTTAAATTAAATCTAAGTCTAACAGTTTTAGTAACTAATTTTGGGCATAGAAACATGGCGATTATTCTGTATATTAAATTCATGCATTTAATCCAAATTTTTAATTTAATAAAGCGGCTGTTGGGAAAATTTAGAAAGATAAAATTAGTAAATAAAATATATTAATAAAATTTCTCTTGAATATGAGTTAAAAGTTTATTATTTTTAAAGATATGATGAGACACAAATTAAACTAATACTAAATTCAGACTAAAAATTTATTATTTGCGTTTAATTTAATGACTTTAAAAATAAACAGAATCGAAGTATAACTAATAATAAATTTTCATACAATAAAAAGCTTTGCAAAACAAAGTAGGTAGAGATAAATATGAAAACTGGTCAAATTGAAATCGTAGGAAATTTGTATGACTTAATTAGTTTCTAAACAGCTAATTATATTACAAATAAAATTTATATATAATTAGATGCAAAATATTTCTAATAAAATGTATAATAAACAAATTATTTAAATTTAAAAGAAATATTTTCCTAAATATATTTATTTTAAATATACAAATTAACTTTTATTTGGCAGTATAGAGTAATTTCATTAAAAATATTAATATAAATAACTAGTCAATAATTGATTTATTATGCTATTTCTGTCAATTTTGAAAAATATATATCTGAGAGAAATTATAAAAATACATTGATTTAAATCAACAAACACTTATTTCTTCTTTTTATTTATACAGGAAAAAAATACAATATTACAAATTGCTATAATAAAGCATTAATTGTAATACTTTTTAAAATCCGTTTGCATTGAGTATTTTAACTAAAACAAATATTTAATACTTAATGTATTCAAAAGTAACTTCTTGAATTAATAAATTCAACTTCAACTATACTTTTTAAATAGCCTTGGAAATTTATGCTTTTGTTAATATTCACTTTTAATTATAAAAAAAACCCCTAATGTATTGTAGTTCGCTATATTAAAGAAATTTAAAGGGCATGATGGCAGAGTGACCAGCGCTCTGGTGCTCGATGCCAAAGGTGTTTTGGGATCGAGAACCCAAGGTGACACAGATGTTTGTAGTGATTGGAGATCTACTTTAAATCTTAGAACTCGATCTAACATGAACCCTACCCTATGTAATATATATATATATATATCATGTCTCGGAAGCTGCCACTAGGTAGACTGCCTTGGCCTACCATGGAACTGTTGTGCCATTGAAGAAAAAGTGAATTTAAGAAAACATTTAGTATATATAGTACGTGAAAGTTCATAAACTTTTGATTTTCTAAATTTCCATTGATAGACAATAAATTTTTAATGAACCATTTTCATTGGTTTCTACGTTATACTTCTATAATTGAAAAAGAAAATAAAATTAAGCAACGAATTATTACAAATAAATAAATCACTTAGATAATGCATACGAAAGGTGTTTAGTTTACACGTTAGACAAGTTTAGTATCCAATCAAATTAAATCTAATTACTTTCCTTTTATTTGAAACTATACTAATGCAATTCCTAAGTATTCATTAGCATTGCAAAAATAAGCGGTTATAAGGCTATTAGCAAAATGCTAATGGATGCAGTTTCATTCTCAAAAAGTTTTTTTTTTTTTTTGTCTTATTGTGGTGCTATAAGCGATCATTCATGCAAATTTTCTGGTATGCATATCAAATTGAAATGATGATGGATACAATAGAATTTGAATTACACTTCGTTTGAGTTAAGAGTTAAAATCAGTAGCGTGAGAAACTTGGGTATGTTCGTCTGAAAGGAGTGGTTGAATTAACCTCAGAACTGATGCTCAGCCTTAAGTGAAAAAACGATTAGGGTTAAAGTTCATGGTGTCAGAAATAATATTCACGAAGCATTATTCCCAGAAAAAAGTCATATGCGTTTCCCCTTTGAGCATATTGTGCGAAACACTTCCATAGGATGCTGTGGAATGTCTTTTCAAGCAACACTTCACACACATTTCCCCATAAACTTGTTTGGCGGGCAATGTTAGGATCTTGTGAAACAAGGAAGTGTATTTTATTCCTTTATTTATTTTTTTTTCTGCTCAGTCACTATAATGCAATTTAACTTGACCTGCTTGAAGGTTTAAGAAATCAAGCCAGTCAGACATACAAACCAGTGTTAAGCCTTATTCTACAAAGATTTTCTTTGCCCAAGGCGATGCTACACCCAAACCCACAACAACATAGTCTGGTAAACTAAGATTCCCACCACCTTTAAGATCGCTTTCTTAATATGAGGGCAAAAAGTCAAGAAGGCCAATTCGAAGTCATTCTTCGTATATCTAATACTCCATTTAGTTATTACTTTCAAAATCGTATTTAATAACAGATTTCAAAAATCCCATATATGTGTTTAAGTAATTCCATATATAGAGTGTATTATTTATACATAAAATATGATAAAAAAATTAGAAAGCTTTTAAATCTTAAAACCGAAATTTAAGTTTTGTTTCAGGTTAGAGTCCTAAAATGTATGTTTTCGTGGTAGTTTTTTTTTATTTAATTTAATTAATATTTTTTAAATTAATTTATTTTAATTTCCCTTTTTTAGATAATTCACGTAAATGAAAATGTAGATAGGATAATACAAAATCTTTAATTTTTGCAACAAAATAGCCAGTTTTAAAATTCATTTAAATCCAATATCTAAATAAATGTTCTTTAGAAATAAATTGTACAATTATTTTAAACTGATAGTTTTTAACAACGCATTTTGTTTAATGCATATTTAATAATTCATTCAAATTATATTTCTATAAAAATTTGAAAATCTATTAATTTATTTCTATAAAAATAAAATGCTTTAAATTCTAATATTATGAAAATATTAGAAATTCATATAATAATATCACATAAATGAAAATGTGATAGGGTATTGCAAAATCTTTATTTTTTACAACAAAATAGCTAGTTTTGAAATTCATATATATCAAGAAACTGAAAAAAAATTTCTGTAGAAAAAATTGAAATTACTTTAAGCTGATTTTTTTTAACACTGCATTTTGTTTAATGCATATTTAATAATTCCTTTAAATTCTATTTCTATAAAAATTTTAAAAAATCTATTAATTTATTTCTATAAAAAATAAAATTCGCTAAGTTCTAATATTATAAAAATATTATGATTAAATAATACTTTAACAATATATTTAAACTATAAAAGATGAAAAAATATTGTACATTGTCAGGAAAATTATCCTCATCATGATTTTTGCAACAGTTTGTTTTAAATATAATTTATCCTTACTGTTATTTCAAATTTCTTACCAAAGTTCCTGTGTCAAAAATGCCGATGTATAATTGATCATGTAATATATTACTAATCTTAGTTAAACAAATTCTTTACGGGTACTTTTCAATTCATGAGTTTACTTCCGACTATTACATTTCCGCTATTTCCTTATGTGAAGTATTATGTGGGTTAACTGTTTTTCTTATCTAATGAGAGACTGAAACCCGGATTAAATTCTGTTTTCTTTCCGGGAATAAATGGTTTTCCCATGGTAATAATCGAATCTCGGTTTCCACACTTTCGATTTCAAGTACTTTTGGATCACTTTTTCACACTGTTTTTGGACTCCAGGGAAAAGTGTCAGCAGAATTTGTTATACTCATTAGTTTAGAAAACTGTGGGATATGACGTAGAATTTTGAAAGAAAAAAACTCCGTTCAGGTAAATTTTTTGTTAAATGACGTATATTAAGTCATTTTTTTAAAAAAAAAAGGAATTATAAATGCTGTTCCATTACCAGACATAAATATCAAGTTTTATTTAAATGTTACACTTCTGTATGTGATTGAAAAGAAATAATTTGTAATTTACTTTAATTTTATTACCTTTATTCCTCTTTATTACCTTAAATTTATTTACATTAATAACAAATTCAGCATAATTATTATGTCCATTCAAAATAAAAGGATATCTTTACAGCTCTTTAAATCTCATCATCTAATTATTTATATATATAGATTATATTTTATAAATCTTAATAATTCTGAACGATTAATTA
Organism: Caerostris darwini; assembly: GCA_021605075.1. NCBI lineage: Eukaryota > Metazoa > Arthropoda > Arachnida > Araneae > Araneidae > Caerostris > Caerostris darwini. The sequence goes on from BPLQ01014799.1 coordinate 208,764, forward strand.
TGGATATGATTACCTTAAGGAATAGTTTCTTGATATTATAATTTTTGCTGATAGATTTGCTGATTTTTTGATATTATAATTTCATTTCCTTTCATATCATTTTTTTTATTCTTCAATTTTATATGATACATAATTATTGCATATAAAAACAAAATGATAAATTAATTTTCAATATTTTGTAAAAAAATTTCTATAAAATACATTAATTTAATTTTCTGCTAAATCTTTCAAAAAAAATTGTATTATATTATAAAATATATATTAGGAAAACGAAATATAGCGGGAGTTTTCAAACACCATCGTGTATTTGCTGCTGATAGAAATTATTTAAATTTTATATATCTGAAACTATAATTCTAATAAAAGTTAGATGAAAATTAATTTTACATACTCAATACGACTTGTTAGTAGCACATTATGTTATCATTCTATTTATAAAATTTGTTATGATTTATAGTTAGTTTTCAAAATTAATTCTTATTGTATAACAATTTTGATTGTATTTGTATTCTGATTGTTTACTAATTTTGATTGTATTTGTATTCTAATTATATAACAAGACTATAGAAATGATATTAATTGTATAACAAGACTATAAAATTGATATTGATTGTATAACAAGACTATAGAATTGATATTGATTTTATAACATGACTATAGAATTGATATTGTTTGTATAACAAGACTATAGAATTGATATTGATTGTATAACAATTTTGATTGTATTTGTATTCTGATTGTATAACAATTTTGGTTCTCTAAATGTTAGACCTTCTTAGGTAAATGTTTCTCTTCTTTTTTTTCAGGATGCTGGAGCGAACGGTGCTCGTGCTGTTAATAGTTATTCAGGCAGCCAGCATCATAGAAGCGTACAGTCCTTTCTTTCTAAGACCCACGGTTCATTATGAAAACAGAAAAAGTGATGCCGGTCGAGTCATTCACAAAACCCCTCTTAAAAATCTGGATACACCACTATCATCAACTAATCCCCAAAAATTCCTTGACCAAAATTTCTTCTACAGCATGCTAAATATGGCTCAATACCTTCAATGTGAGTATTTTTTATATTCTTTTCTGATGATAGAAATTATCTTGACTAAAATTCTAAACCTGGAACACTCCTCGTTATTCAATACTAAAATAATATTTCATTTCTATGTATATTATCGCCGAATTTCCTTCTGTAGAAAAACAATTATTTTTCTTTATTTCTTATATTTTTTAATCTTCAAGCGATAATCGAAATAGTAAAAAAAGAAATACATTTTTTTAGTTTACTTTTAGTCTTTTTTTACATTGCATATTAAAAGTTCAAAAGTATTTCGGATTCTAATTGTTTAAGGTAAGAAGATTATTGAAGCCTGATGACCGACTGACTAGCGCTCTGGCTCTCAATGCCACAGATTTAGGATTCGAGTCCCGGCGGTGCCTCAGATGTTTGTAGTGGTTCGAAATCCACTTTAAACCGTAGGTCCCGGTATAATATGACTGTTGACCGTAAGCCTGACGAGAGTACCCTGTGAAAAGAAAACATCTTGACATACTGCCTTGAAAATCTGCCAGCAGGCAGACGGCTTTGGTCCATCATGCGGCCGTTCCGCCAATGAAGAATAAGAAGAAAATCATTAAACTAATTTAAATGTTGTTAAATCGTAATAAAAAAATTTCACACCCAGCAAAACTGTTCAATGTTCGCATTGCTTATCTATTACTAGAATACGGGGATTGCATTTTTAAAGTAAAATATGATTATAGAAAACAGAGTTGTTATTTTAAAATGACATAATATATAAGCCTTCAAATTTCTTTTCCATTTTGGAAAAAAAATAAAGAAAACAGTAGTATATTTAAAGTCTTCTAAATTCATATAAACTACCTTTATTTCTTTCAAAAAAATTTTTAAAAGATGAATTCATATTTCTATTCAAAGGATTCATAACATTGTCGGTGACAACATTGTGACAGGCTCATAAAATTGATTTAATTACTATTTTAAGTATTTTAAACAAAACTCCAGTTGCTCATCAATATAATTTTTATAAACCTGTTTTAATATACATATATTTAAATGCAATTTAATAAATTTCAAATTGTAAAGACCCTTTTTTGATCAAAACTATTCCTTGTTGTCTTAAGAAATAATATATTCCTTAAAAGTAAATTTATTCTTAAAAGAATTAAACCTATTTTGGTTAACCATTATTTTTTATGCAGGAAAAGAGTTTCATAATATTGTTGCTACCTATTTTGTATGAGTAACTTTTAACAAATTTATTCGTAAAATCCTATCCACCTGCAATTTAAAAAATTTATAATTTGGATATAGAGTAGGGTAAAACTAAAAATAAATTATGCATTAGCATTCTAACTTAGACCTTACAGATTTTTTTAACTTTGAATTTTCAAAAAAATGTGAAAATTAAATCTTAAATAAAAATATAATAAAATTTTACAAAACTACTTATTATGAAATTCATTATGAATATATAGAAGGTATTAAAGTCAGCATTTTTTCTTCGAATTACATTTGAGAGTTATTAAATATTTAGATATTAGGCTGTTTATGAAAGTTAAAGCTGAATTTTTTTTAAAAATCTGAGTTTAATTATAAAACTTCCAAAACACTTAGATATTTTAAATTTATATAAGCTTGAAAAACAACAATTAAGTCACAAAAATTCCAATCAATGAGTTCTTTTATAAATCAAACTGGTTAAAATATTAGATTTTTTTATTAGTTAAAAATTAAACAATTATATTTTGTTCATTTAAATTAGAAATATTATCTTTTATTGTTAAATTTTTCAGAAAATTATATTTAATAAAATACAAAAAATATTTATTGATGCAAAAAAAGAGTACATTGGGAAAATAATTTTTCTAAGGCTAGAAAGGCTTTTCTGAAGAAAGCAATATTTATATGGCACGGAGTTTTTCACAGCAAAAATAATTAATTTATCTTAGAAACTTTAAAATAATTTTCAATGATAAATCTGCATATAAAATAACTGTAGCTCATTGCTTGTATGAAAATAATTTATATAAAATTTTTCATTTATGAATATTTCTAATTTTTAAAATGAAAAATTAAGCTAAAAACTCAGAATTTAATTTAAAGAGCGTCCAGACGAGAAAACTGAGGAGGCTAATCGATCTCGCTCCAAGAGTCTCTGTCGGATTTCGAGAAACAAATCATTTTATCTCTGCCTGTGAGAGACAGCTGGTCGAAAATGGGGTCGGCGAGAATGAATCCTTTTGGTGTGTGGGGAAAAAAACGACTCTGGTCGGAGCGGAGGATTGGTCGGAGCGGACCCCACACAGAGGGTTCTGAAAAACAGGTTTATTATTAGTTAGCGAGGCTGATTTAATTGTTCTCATACTCTCGTGTGAACGGGACTTAATACGTGAATGAGCCTTTTCTATATATCTAATTATGATATTAAAACTTGTTATAACTAAAAGCATTTTATTTTGGCAAATTAATACAGACAATTTTATAAACTCTAATTTTTACTAATAAAATCAATTAAAATGAGAAATAATAAAGAAAAATGTTTAAATTTGATAAACTCATTACTGATTGTCCTTATGATGTTGCTAATTCATAGCTACATCAAAAATATAATTTGCAGCTTAACATTTTTGAAAATGAGATCTACAAGTTGTTTAACCTGCTTTTTTCCCAATTAAAAACATTTTGCAGAAAAGAGAAAACTAAATGAACCAAACCTAGTTATAGATCTAAAAAATTAATTATTAATCATAAAATTTTTGTTAAAATATGAACATAATGAATGCAAAATAAACCTTTTTAACCTATTAAATAGAATACAAAACTTTTTCCCAATATCTGCTCAAAATCGGGACGTACACTATTTAATTTGACTCGGAGATCTTCGGGTAATATCAGTATTAAAATTTTGTACCGAACGTTTCGTAAAATTTAGGGGCTTTTTATGGTATTAAGTTTTGCATAAATCTCACTGTGGTTAGATATTGATTTCACACAAATTTGTACTTCAAATTTTCTCCGGCATTTAATACATTTATTCCTTCAATGAAATCTCAGTTTAATTTAATAGGATCGCAAGAAATATAATGTAACACGTTAACACAGAGAAATATATTAGCACATTTTTTGTTCTAATATTTTTAATGCTTTCAGTTACTGATCAAAAATAATCTAATTTATTCACTGTTCGAATCAAAAAAATATTTAGTACATAAAAAAACTTTTTTTTTCTTTCTTTCCCCATGAAAGAGATTCAACAAGTATTCACCAACAAGAATCAATTAGCATACTTATCTCTTAACCTCATTCCAATAAAATTCTTGCTTATATAAAACAGTAATATAGCTTCAGTTTGAGTAACAAAACCACTTGGGTTTGCTACTACTAGTCAATGTGTGTCAGCATGGTTCATTAACTATTAGAATTATACAAAATAACATTTTAAATAAATATAATAAATATTTTATACTTCACAAACTCGACTATTTAAATCTCACTGTTTATTTTTATTATAAAGTAATGCATGACGACAATTCGACAAATAGTTGTTAATTTAAGTATTCCTATTCACATTAGTTGTTTTGTAAATTTTACTAAAGTGCAAATAAATTGAGTTAGATAATGATTTTTTCTTACTTAAACTTTAACATAATTTCTATTAAAGTACCGTTCGATTGCAGTAATTTAAAGAAATATGTCAAACCTATCATTATAATGAGTTTTAAGTAGGTGTAGGATTAAATTAATGGATAAAATACTTTATAAAAAGTAAATAATTAGAGGATTTTTATTTATATGTATCATTGTGTTCAATCGGGTGTGACATTTTTGTAACGATTTTTAGCAAGTTTGTTGTAAAATGTAAAAACATTTTTTCTAGGAAAATAAAGTTAAAAATGCTTTGAATAAAAAATAATTCAAAAAATCATTTTATTTTAAAATTCAACAAGCATTAGTAGAAAACAGATTTAATTGTATTGTAATCTATTTTATATTTATTTCTCTACTTTTAATTATTTATAATATATCGTGTTTTATTTTACTATTTCAATACATATGATTTAGTATTTGTAAAACATAAGTAGCATATGGTGAACTGTAACGTATGTTCCACTTTAATGTATGAAGGTTTTGAGTTATACATTAAAATAGAATTAGTGATCCTGTATTAATTGTCAATAAAATGTAATATTCTGCACATTTTTTCAATGTGTGGTTATTAACTATGTGAAAAATAAAAATAAAATTGCTCTGTTATAAATTAAAAAAGTATTTTATATTCCATTGGAAGAGGAAATGATGTTTTCTATTAAAAAAAGATGCAATGGATATTAGAGAAAAAAACTTAACACTGATATCTATAATAATAATGGATATTACTGTTGAATTTTTAAAAGAAATAGGATCAATTCGGGGAAAATTAATTAATGTATTTGTTAAAACAGCATTTTAGTCAAAAATTCTTATTCAACTAAAAATAATAACTTGCAGCGTGCTTCTCAAGTTTATTTTTCATTTTTTTTTCTATTTGTAAAAATGATTGTTTTCATTGTTATTAAAAAAGCATAAAAAATATTTTTTTTTTTCCTTTGCATTTCTGAGTAGTTTAAAAATGTTTTATTTATATAAAAAATGAAAATTTATCCTTCCTGGTATAAATAAATTCATTAAAAAATGTTGATGTCTTTCATAGGTCGTGAATAAGCTATAAAAAAATATCTGATTAGATTTTGTGAACACGTACATGTGTAGTTTGAGATAGTTATTTTGTGATTTTAATGAACTATAGTATTAAAATAAATTTGTATTTTAAAGTGTAAAAGACTTGAGCTAGCGTGGAATGGATGGAACTTTACTTAAGTTGAAACTTACAAAATAAAATGCTTACTACTTTTGTAGAACTGTGTTAGAGTTATCTGATGGATAGAGCATTGATTTTTTGAACTGAGTAATTTCAGTTCAAAAATCGAAGTCAATTTAATCATATCTGTTTAATTATCATCAATTTAGTCATATCTGTTTATTTATCATCAATTTAGTTATACCTGTTTAATTATCGTCAATTTAGTCATATCTGTTTAATTATTATCAATTTAGTCATATCTATTTAATTATCGTCAATTTAGTCATATCTGTTTAATTATCATCAATTTAGTCATATTTCTATGTGGGCATGATCGCGATAAATTTCATGGGCGAAAAGTCCTTTCCTTGTACTCAAGGGGGAAAAGGAGATTTCACCACTCCCCCAGATATAGCCTCTAGTACCAGTTCGGTCCAAATCGTATAAGCAAAATGCGGATAATGTTGTATTTACTGAGTAACGCTGAATATATTACATATCTATTGTTGCAGGGCTTCAAATAAAAGCATCTGGCATTCTAAAAGAATAACATTCGTCAATCCAAAAATGGAAATCCATAAATTCTGGAAAAAAAATGTTAAAATAAAATTTTTCTTGTAAAATTGGTAAAATTTGAAGAGATTTGTTTTTAAAAAAATTACCATTTCTTTGTTATTAATTATTTACGTCACTAACTAAAGATTTCTAAACATAAAGATGAAGGAAAACAGAAAATATTTTAAAGGATAGTTGAGAATCAGAAATGTTGATTAATGGTTTATCACTAAAAAATTGCGGAAAAATATTTCACTGACAATAATATTGTTAAAAAAAAATGAATTAAAAAAGATCCCATTGTAAAGTTTCTGACAATTTAACTAACATATCTTTTTCTTGTTTCAGTAAGATTTCATCAGATTTTTGCCATATCTTAAATTGTGTAGGTCAAAATTTCAAATATTTTTACACCTCTTCAATTTTTTACGAACACTTTAGTAAAGGAAAATAATTCGTGCATAAATTTCAATTGTCTCATAGTTCTGTCTAACGAGTAAAAGGTATTGAAAAAAATTTACCAATTAATGTAAATCATATACTAGCACAACTTGCTTGTAAATAATCAATCATGCAAAACATGATGAAAATAGCAAAAATAAAATAAAAAGAGATAATGAACATTTTTCTTGCTTGCTTAATTAGTTGCACTTCAACAGGATGCGAATAAACTATTTTCTATTTTATGCCGTATTAATTACAAAATGTGTGGATTTTTTTTTTCTCGTTTTCAATTCTCATTAAATAAAAATAATTTTAAAAATTAGTTACAATACATACACTATATTATTAATATTAATAAAAAAATTTAAGTAATCACATTAATAATTATTTCATTATTTAAGGACTTAGTTTGAACGCTTGAACGCTTTTTCTCAATATAAAATATAATTTCTATTAAATACTACTGAAATTTGAACTAATAATTAAATTGCTTCTTTTTTGGTGTCGCCATCTGGTGTTTATATTTAATTATAAAACAAAATTTTGAAAACTGAATTACATGTGTGCGTATTTTGTGCTTATTATAACTAAGAAATTCTTTACTATCGTGAAATCTTTTTCTGATCTATTTGTTATTATTACAGTATATATTATTATTATAAATTATCCTTAAGAGTAAAAGTGATTCCAGTGATTTTCTTTAAAAATGGTAAGAAAGAAAGCATTTAAAAAATTATCCGGCACAAATGCATTATTTTATAAATTTTCGATACCCATTATTAACAATAATAATAATATTCTAACAAATTATTTTTATCAGAATATAATTATTAAGAGAATCAATATTGTAAACATGAAAGCTCAGTGTCAAGTCTTCACTCAAGTACAATGTGTTTTTATCAAGGCTAGAAAGGATTCTTTTGTTTGTATTTTCGCAAGAATTTAATACTTTATATAAACTCTCTTATTTTATGAAAAATCTTCAAATATTCCTATTAAATACTACTGAATATTTTGTATAATGCACCTCTTTTTTTTTTTCCGCCGTCAGTAGGTGTTTTACTCGGAGTATCTGTTGTGCTCTCATAAATTTTGGGCCATATTTCTTAAATAATCCCAGAATGTGTGTTTGTACACCGGATACTCCGAGTAATTTATAATTTTTTATACATTATATGCATATATATGCTGGACACTCATCTAATCTCATCACACTTTTTGTATAGGAGTTGTCTAAATACTTAGTTGAACTTCTGTGTGACTTTTATTCCTATTTCTCTTTTTCTTCTATATTATTTTAAATATATGGAATAGATTCTCTGAAAATTGACACTCTGAAAATTGTTTCTCATGACCATAATAAAGGTAAAACACAAAAACTATTTCTAAATTTAATAATAGATGAGCCATTACTTTAAACTAAGCATTAAGCAGATATAAAAAATGTACACAATATCTATGGACTACTTTTGTCATACGTCTGATTCAGCTTTCCAAAAAATTAATTTTTTCAAGCAATATTCACCAAATTTTTAAATTAACACGTGACTTTAACAAAGAGGATTGAAATCAAAATATTCAATGAATTTCTCATAAATATTGTTTTCCTTTAAATGAAATTTAATATTCTGGACCGCTTTCATTGTGATACAATTTATATTGTTAAATATATAAAAGCAATTATTATTTACTCAAAGAATTCTGAAAAGAAATCTGAGGTACAGTAGTTGCATGTTAATAATCAGAGAAATAAAAATAACTACTTTACCTCAATAGGAAATACTTTCATGTTTTATAGACATCTCATCAAAATTCATCATTTTTTTTAATAATATAAAAAGTCATTTACTTTTCTACCATTTAAAACTCTAGACTTGAAAAAGATTTACTTTAAAAAATCAAACTTGGAATTGTTAGCAATCAAAAGTAAAATAATTTTCCTACGGCATATCTCTATTCCGTACAGGATCACAGGTAAAGAAAAAAAACGCATTATGAAGCTATACAAATGTCTTGTAAATTTTTCTAAGAAATATCCAATTCGTATTAGTTAAACTTCGTAAAAGTAAATTTCAGGAAATCCATGCCAAAAAAAAGTTAAGAAAAGTGATAAAGGGACTAACTAAATTTTTAATTTACCTGCTACACGGCATGATTGTCTTGCAAAATCATTAGCATCGTATTGGAATTCATAGCACCTTAAATTGTGCTTTATTATTTAAAGGACGTAGTGAATGGACATTGATCGATGTTTTGCTCTGCATTACACAAGAAAAAAAATTGTGTATTCCTATTGATAAGCTGAAGGACTCATATTGCCAGTTCTGTTCCACTTTAAGAATCATCTTTATGACGATATGGAAATCAATGATGTATACCAACATCTTTTTCAATAAAAAAATGCTTTTCAATATTTAATGAGTAAACAAATTATAAAACCTAACTAATGTTTAGAAAAATTTATATAAATCAAATACCTGCCCATGAAAGCAATTTTAGAATTTTGCATTTATAAAAAAAAATTGTATTACAATGTTTAAATACGGTAATATTTAACAATATATTATCCTTATATTTTTCAGCTCTCCCTTCCAGCTGTCATTTTGAAGGTACCCGTTATTCTTGTAACATAGGTTTAGGTTGTGTTTTTCAAGGAAAGCGTCCCGTTGATTTGTGTAACGGAGGGCTTCTGTGGAGTTGTTGTGTCCCGCGGAATGTAGTGCCATCTCTGATCAATCTCGTCAATGAACCAGGTCAGTACGATTCAAAAATTAATATTAAACCAGTGTTTCTCAATTTGGTTTGTATTTAAACATTTATATTCACATTAATACTAACAATTATTAATAAACGCTATCATTTTGATTTTTTTTTTTTTTTTTTTGCAGTCAAAGAATAAATAACCATTACAAGAATAGAATCAACAGATTAATTAGCTATTCACATTATATGTGGGTTGCTAATTATTCTGTTGATTATAAAAAATTTAATTAATGAAAATAGAAGTTAATAAAAAATGTAAAAATAGAGATAGTGTGTTAATAAAATTTAAAAGACTCCAACTTTGTACACCTATCTCCCGATTTACACAAAGATCAATATCTCAGAATGAAAAATTGTGAAATAAAAAAGGAATAAATTTATTTACTTACTGAAATGCTTTTGTTTCTTTGCAAATAATAAATTAAATTAAAATAGAAGAAATATCTCATTCATAAAATAATAGATATATATTATTAGTTATGTAGATACTAAAAATACACAATTTATAATAAATTAGTGCAAAGTAATAAATAATAAGTATCAAATAAGTTTGAATAATTATAATCACTATATAGAATTTTTATTCTTTTCTTCTGGATTAATAGGATATTATTTTTTATTCGATAGTTTTAGAGGATTATGTTACGAAGATTGAAGAATCGGTGACAATTTCAGATCGTCGAGTTTTGAAAATGAAATCATTAACATTCACTCTGTTTGTAAATACATCATTATAGGCCACCTCGTAAATTAAAAATTGCTTACAATATCACTGGAAATAGACAATCATTCAACAGCATAGCCATTTTGTAAAAAGATGATTACCTAATTTTTGTTTCTTGCAGTTTTTATTTTTGAAAATCATGTTAAAAAGTACTGTTTAATCGGGAGATATAACATAATACTTTAAATAGAAAATTAAAAAAAAATTTTTTTTTTTTATAGTAAAATTTTTTTTTTTTTTTTTTTTTTTTTTGCCGAAATGCTTCCTATAAGATTTTGCGAATAATGTATCCCTTATAATATATCCCTTAAATACTTATTGTAACTTTTAAAAGTTAATATATTTAGTATTTTTCTATATTTATATTTGCTCAAATTAGGAACAATCTGAAACTTTTGAGTTCAGTTAAGAGTACTAAAAACAGTTCTCTGTGATTTTTATCATTTATGTTGTCTTTATAATGTGGCATTGAACTGTGAGAAAGAAAAGGGATTTTTTTGGCAGTATTATCTCAAGTTCGGAGATCAATTAAGAGTATTGATTAATTTGGATACATACACTCGCCATGAAAAGAAAACCATCAGGTAACTGAGTGGTAGCCGATTGGTTTCATAACTCATAACTCTGGTAAGCAGCAGAATTATATTCTAACCTTGACTCAGCACAATACATTTCCCAGAAAATTTTTTATATAAGTATAAACATAGAAAAACTGTCAAGGAAGAATCAACAAATTCGATCTTTATGAAGATATAATAAATATAAAAATCTCTATAAATTAAGTATAATATTTCAGTGATTTTTTTATTGAATTCGCAATAAAATGAATATTATTTTGTACAATATTTTTTAAACTGTAAATTGTAGCGATGCAAATGCTCTAAAAATAAATGAAATTTTTCCAAAATATAGAGTGCATTGTACCAAAATAAACTATCTTTCAAAAAAATTTATTTTGTTTACTGATTTGCTTTGGATAGAAATTCATTATTAATATTATGTTATAAAAATTTCATTAGATTTAAATTAATTGAGTTTAATTAAAGCAAATTTGGAACTGAAACTAAATTTACGTATTCTCAATCCTTTTGTTTTAACCTTACGCAGATAATAATAAAACACACTCTTCAATTTTAAACAATTAAATTTAATTTTTATTAACATAAAATTATTGGAAATTAATTAGAAATTTGATTTTCATTTTTAATTATGTATAATTATACGTTAATTAAAGTATTTTCAGCTTTTATTCGCTTTGTTTTATTTATCAACAAAAAGTTGCAGAAACAAGGTTGGTGTTTTCTTAACTTGAAATATTTTTCAATGCTTATAAGACAAAAGCCAATCTTTTCATTCTTGTAATTAATAATTAAAATTCCTCAATGCAAATTGACTTTCTATTGAAATATTCAAATTCCGAAACTTATTTTTGATACTGGTATCGCATTCTGTAAATACAAAGATTGTTTGTGAGTATAAAAAATTATTAAATGTAATTATATTATAATGTTCAGTTTATTTATTTATTTTAAGATGGAATTAATACTCATTTGCAAAAAGTTGTGACTTGATGGGAGAGTTGATTGACCTCTTAGTTTAGACCATTGGAATTCAAATCCAAGGATGGGGAACATTTTTGCTAATTCATATGCGTTCCTCAGATATTTTATTTATATTTAGCTGTCTTAGTTAAATCAAATTGGAGCGTCTATATATATATAGCATAACATAACTAGCGAAACCTAAAATATGATTAAAAGAAAAAAAATAAGAAGTAATGTATTTTTAAATATGTTCAGATAATATTGATTTATTGAGAACTTTAGAAGGATAACGAATCTCTGGGACTATAATTGTATTGCAAATTAACTTTTGTCCTTTTCCATCGGCTGCGTTTCTATTTATTTTATTTGAATTATATTTTTAGTTTCTTTTTTTAAAATAATAGATATTTTGTATTAAGGATCATAAACATGGGCTATAAAAAGTCATTCTACAAACTTCCATCTTACTGGTAACGTTACTACTCAGTTTATTAAAAATTAAAAACGATTATTAATAATTTGAGTGTCTAGAACCTGATATTCAGCTTGAGAAACACTGGCTTAATTATTTCTAAAATAACTAAACTTAATTTTAATGTTAATTTTTGTTTTTCACAAGGTAAGTATTCTCGCTCATTCATATATTTATTCATCTACTTAGTACTTAATTTAAAAATAAATTTTCTTATTAAAATGTCCATAAATTGCTGTAAATTAGTATTTAAAAAATTCAAAAGAAATAAATTAATCCTATTGACTTGGCACACTTCTGCATATATATGACCGTAAGTAAGAAATTTTACTTTTAAATCTAAGTGAAAATATAAAATGGAAAGGATTCTTACTACTCAAGGTCAGTTCCAATTTGTTATTTAGATAAATTTGTAAAAATATATTTTATTTTCAATCCTTCTTTATTTAAAATTTCATAAAGGTATATTTTTTAACTTTTTTTTTTTATTGAAAATGGAAAATGTTTTGGTACACTATGTATTCTTAGAGTAAATTCCTATTGATTGTTAAATCTTGATTTAGAATGTAAAAATTTAAGAACTCCGAATTTGTTCCTAAAATTTTTTATGATGTTGCTTAGTTTATTATTATTTTTTCAGTTGTAAAGTTTTATAAGCATTTTATAAATGTTCTTGTTGTTCAAGAATTACGCCATTATTCATTTGTAAGCTGTAAACATCAGTTAGTAAGCATTTTATGTAGACTAAAAACAGAACCGCAATCAGCATTTAATTGAATGCATATTTAAACTTAAATTCTGTTTATGAAAAATTGAAATTCGTTTGTTAGACTTAAATTTGGTTTTTGATAATTAATCAAATAACTGCGCACTTTTTCAAGGTTATTGAATCCTTGTTTTCCTCATGGAAGTTGAATACCCTGACGCTATTATTCATTCTAAGTGAAAACTTTAACAGTTCTTGAACTGAGTTTTGAAACCACAATATACATTTCAAAGAAAAGGGCAAAAAACTTTTGGAGCACTCTCTACAAGACGTTATCTTGAATAGCTTGCTCGACAACATTTCTAGTTTTTCGCTGCTTGGTAGACAAACAGAAAGGCCACACACTACGTTGCGGTTTCCAAAAAGAAGAACAAAGTGCCGAAGAATTTGCTTACAGGCTTGGTGATTAGTTTAGACTATTAATTTGCACTTAAAAAGAAATGAGGTGATCAATTAAGATTCACTGACTCCTTTGGACATGATTGGCAGTCTTGAACTACTTAATTAACTTTCAAGGTTTGACAAGGTAGTTTAGAGGTTATTTCTTATTGTTATAGGTAATAAGTAACTTGATTAGCTGGGTTAAAACGGAATTTTTTATTTTTTAAGCGAAATTTCCGAAAAGAAAATCTTTAAAGATTTCTTTTGTCTTATTTCAAGTTTTTTCTGTTAAATTATCGATTTTTTTTTTAAATTCCACTTTAAATACAGAAAATAGACAAATAGCATTGTAAGAAATACGTTTTAAAATCAATTAATACTTTATTTCACTTCAAAACTACTACTTCTAAGTTAAGGTATACTTCGACCTTTATTGATATCAATCTTTTAAAATGTATGTGTTATGTTTTCTCTTAATTTCATTAGAAAATTGATAATTGTTTTATAAAACAACTATTCTTGCATCACTCTTGTATTCCAGGTTTTTTTTAAATACGTTTATAAACAAAAACTAATGTTGGTGAATTAAAACGATCGTTTCAAAATGTTATTACTTGTGATCAAATATTTCATTTAAAATTATACATGGTACTTTGTCATTAAAAAAATTTGTTATTATTTTGTCATTATTAAATTAGTTATCACAGTATCCTTATAAAATAAATTAAAAACTATTATCTCACAAATAAAATATCAAATAAAATTACGGATAGCAGTAAATAACTGATGATAGAACAGTTATCATTAATTAGCGGTAATATTAGCGGTAGTTTTCATATTTAAGCATCGTTTTTATATTTTTATTTAAAAACGATGCGAAAATATGAAAAGTAATTACAGCAGATTATAATTGGAAATATTTTTCCATCTAATACTGTATTAAAATATGTATACAGACGCCTCCATTTTGTTCCTTAAAAGTCCTGTTGGAATTGAGAAGGTTTTTTCCCATTATCGTTATTGTTTGTTTTCTTATTAATTCACTTTCCCATTTACTTTTATGGGGAAAATTATGTCGACATAGAAGGTTATTGAAAAAATGTAATCAATTTTCTTTATAAAGGGGAAAATTTCAATGTTAATTTACTATTTATTTACTGCTATTCAAGTATTACCCTTCCTTGTTGTTTTACATCTTATATAATATACAACATGTGTTTATTTTGTTGCTTTTCTAATGGTTATCAGTTTTCAAAAAATGATAGTTTCGTACATTCATTAGAATATAGTCAACTTATAGATCACCTCAATTCATTAACAAATATTTTCGTTTTTATTTCGATATATTTTGTCAGAAAATATAAGGATTTCAGTAAATAAACAAATTTATTTTTAATTTTGATTACTTGATAAAAAAAATTCTAATTGCATAATTAATATAAATGCAAAAAATAAATTTTAATGTAAATAATAAAAGCAAATAAATACAAAATTATTGTATAAATTATAAAAATGCAAATGCAAAATAAATTTAAATATAAATAATAAATGAAAATAAATACAAAATTATTGCATAAAATTAGAAAAATGCAAATGCAAAATTATTGCATTAATTGCACAAAAATGCAAATAAATGCAAAATTTAATAAAATACAAAATTTTGCTTATATTACTGTTTATTTCCAGAATTTCCATATTTGGATACTAAAAAGTTAGTATTGGGTTTCGTAGAATATTCTAGTTAGAAAAAAAAAAATAGTATTCTTCTACTATATCTTAAGTCATCACGCGGAGTATTTGCATTGAAAAATAGAATCTTCAAAAAGATTAAACAGAGTTTAACGTGTTTGAAATCTCGATTACCAATCTGACTTCAACTAGAGGGCACGTTAATTCATTTCGAGTCATTCAACTTGATGATTTCTCTCTCGCACTTTATGCCTCAATTTAAATCTTCTCCTACTCACACCAAATCTGATAAATGCCTCTTTTCAATGCGTAGCCCATATTCTTTTTACACACAGACGCAATAACATCTACCTATTCTGCATACAAATACTCGACTTACTCAAGATTAGATAAGACTGTTAGGAACACAAAGGCTTAGAAAAAAAACAGAAATAGATATCGTTGTAATTCAAAAAAGAGAAGGTGAAAGGACTTGATAATCAATGTGCTTGAGTCAAATAAATGAGAGAATATCGTTCTAGCAATGAGTTCAAACAAACATGCTTATTCTTGAACTTTTAAATCGTATTTTTAAACAATACAATAACTAAAAATAATTAAAATGCAAGGGACATTTTAATGTCAAGTTTCTTTTTGCGGTTTTAAGATTCTGCATATTAAATTAGTTCTCACTGAAAAGTATGTAAAAATAATGAGCATTAAAATGTGAGAGCCATAATAACTTAGCTTATGTTGACCTTGGTTTAACCAAAATAAAAACTAATCACTGAAATTAAATTCTTCTCAGTCGAAGTTAACTCATACTGTTGTAGTTTCATAAAAGTTTACGATATTTTGAAGTTTTTAAAATATTAAATCTTTAAAAGTATTTTTGAAGAGGTACTGAAGTTTTATTGAAATTTAATAAAATAAGAATCTAACGGAAAAAGTAAATTTTACTAAAATAAAATTAAATAAAACTAAAATTTACTAAAATAAAAGTAAATTTTTCTTTAAAGCAATTTAATTGCAAAGGGAAACGAATTACTTATTTAAATTAATAAACTTTATGAAATTTTCTATATATTTTCACCGTATTATAAACATATATTTGATAAATAATGTTTATAATAAAAATATTTCTGAAATTGTATTGTAAAACTAAATTTTACACAACAAAATAGAGCTCAATTTCAGCTGCATGCACTATCATTTTATTAATCCATATTAATTCATTCTGAAGATAATAAAATAGAGCTCAATTTCAGCTGCATCTACTATCGTTTTATTAATCCAAATTAATTAATTCTGAAGAAAAATATGTATTTTGAATCATTAAGCGTATTTATCATGTTCTTAAATATTTGTACTTTTCAGAATGTGGAAGGAGCCATATGAGAGACAGCAAAATAGTTGGAGGAGAGAATGCTAATTTTGGTGAACAGCCTTGGCAGGTAACAATCATTTTATTTTTGTCACATCATATAAAAATGACAATATAACTGCAAAAGATAAATCTGGATTAAATCACAAGTATACCCTTAAAAGCAATAATTTATTTTAATTTATTAAAGATAATTATTCTAAATTTAATCATCATCACCTAAAGATAGTTCTTTCTATCCGCAATTTTATTATATTTCTTCTATTTCTGTGTACTGTCGAAATCAAATTCCTAACTATTCGACATTATGTTTTAAAATTTCTTTTTTTCCCTTTTATTTAAAGAAGATAGATTGCAGAAGGAAATATTTTAGAAAAAAAGTTAGAAATGATTTGTAGAATGTTATCATTTATGCAAACTTTAGAAGTAATTATTTTGGTATGACTGCTGTCCCCAAACATGACCCAATAGTAATGCAATCTAGTTAGCTTGCTAGAGGGCAATATTTCGTTTTTCACTAGTGACCTGAGCCAATCATAGTTTTGAAAAGGTCGATTCAATAGAGATCATACAGAATGTCACTCATCGTCAGCGGGACTTCCTGTGTTTGAAAATATTCGGGATTTCATCAACTTGACACTTGAATGCATTGAAGTTCCTCGCAATGCCATCATGGAGGTGTCCTCCTTCCATGAGGGCACTCTGCATAATGCTAAACTTAGTACAATTCTACAGTATTAATGACGAGAGTCTAAGACTATTAAAAAATTGAATAATGACAAGAATAAGACAATTATATTAAATCGAATGTAATAAAACAATAATTAAAAATGTACTTTTATCTATCGTTAATAAACTAAGAAAAATATTACAAGAAAATTAGCATATTGGCATTCAAGATTTTTTTATTGTAATTCTGGATATTTTATTTGCCCATCTACAATAAATTTAAATATTTTTAGAAGACAATTAAATCTTATTATAAATAAAAGTTATTTATAATAAGCCATGTTGAAATATAATAAGCCTTGATTTTTGGACGCTGGATGCATCAAGGGTCCAAAAATCAAAATGTACGCAAGTTTACTCAAACTTAGCTTGAGGTTTTTTTAATAAAGGAATTGTTACCTTTCAGTTAGCCGGACTCATTTCTCGCCAAATAATTGCCAAATATTGAAGTCTAGTGTAAAAAGCAAGGGGTTTTTGACAGTTTTTAAAGAAAATTAGAAGAAGGGTGTTTTTTTTTTTTTTTTTTTTTTTTTTTTTTTGTAAATATTAATAGCCACATTCGAAGTAAACATGACAGAGGAAAACTGGTTTTTTTTCTCTCGAATTGCTGAAAAGCATTTAAAAATGACGAATTAAAAGATGTTAGGTATGAACATTTTACTGTCAGTCATTTATTGAATTTTATGTACCGAAAACCAGATGTCACACATTAACGGTTCAACACTTATGTTAGTAGTGTGGGCCTATTAAACAGTAGTGAGCTCATATCCATCAACATTTAAATCAGTACTTGATCCATTTCATTTGGCGCTGTTTATACTTAAAATCAGAATTATTATAATACAATTTTAAAAGAAATTTCTAATTTCATGCCTGCTAATTAAATTTATTTAGTGATATTATTTCTATAATATTGCAATTTGATATCTATGTGGTATTTCTGTTTTATATTCGTATATATTATTACTGTTATTCATTACAAGTATTTCATTTACATTACAGGAAAATGTTTAATATTTTAAAACATTTGTTTATCATTTCGATTGCTTTGGCGATGCAATTCGATTCCTTTTGAAAAAAGGGTTCAGCTAGCGGAAATTACCAAAAAATTAAACTAATTCTAAAATTTATTATAAAGTCATTCAATTATAAATTACTAAATTTAATTTTATCATTAAATACTTTATATTACTAATCAAGCTAAGAACATAGACTGAAATTAACCATAGACTGAAATAACCATATTATGAACATGTATGTCAATAATAATATTTATTATTTTTGACAGACAATATTTCAAGGCTCAAATTGTTATGGGGATATGTTTGGTATTTAAAATGTTACACCATTTTTATCTGCCTTAGATATTTTTGGAGTTGTTGTATAGTGCTCTCATGAAATATCATTATTATTAGGGACTTAAATCAATTATTGTTTAATGTTTTGTCCTTATTATAAAATGCCAAAGGATAACTATAAAAACATTTTTAAATTACTTATTTACAGAATAAATTCAAGATAAAAAATAATTTATATCAATTCATTATTTAAGTAAATTTGGGAAATAACGGCTGTACAAAAGAATTATGTTTTTGAAAAGTAAAAATTGTTTTTTTGCTTTCTAACAGGTGGCTATTGTAAAGCAATCATTTTTATACAGAAAGATTTCCTGTGGGGGAGCTCTTATAAACCGTCAATGGGTTGTGACAGCAGCACATTGTGTCGCTAGGTTAGTTTCTATCATTATTTTTTTTATATTTGTAATAAATAAAATTCATAGTTATTGCAGTTAGAATAATGTGACTCTAATGAATTCTTATTACTGCCACTATAAATAGTTAACTTGCCTCTGACTTTTTATTATGATAGTAAAAATACACCGTAGGAAAAAATTATTAGATTGCAAATGAAAACTTGAATAAAATAACTATAATGTGCCATGTTCAATTCCTACTTTTTTATTTACAATACTTGGATTCTTACTTTTGAATATGTACATTTTACAAAAATTAAAATTATTTATTGGAGATTTAGTTATATAGTTTTAGTATATTTTTTATTATAGAAATCAAGCAATTTTTTTAAAAATTCAAATTTGAATAAAAAATATATAAATGTTGGTTTTGTTGCTTTGTCGTGATATTTTTTTTTCTTTTACAAATCCTAGAACCCAAACATCTGGCTTGAGAGTAAGACTGGGAGATCATGATATTAAGCAAACAACCGAGCAATATCCCCATGAGGAACTGGCAGTGAGAAGAAAAGTTGTAAATCCAGGATACAATCCTTCCAACTACCAGCACGACATTGCTCTTTTGCAACTCCAGCGACCTGTCCGATTTAGAAGACATCTTATTCCAGTTTGCTTACCACTTTATGGTGAAGATTTCTCTGGTCAAAAGGCAACAGTAACTGGCTGGGGTCGAACTCGATATGGTAAGTGTTCAAAACTTTTAATGGGCTACACTTTTCAAAACTGTTAAATATTTTTCTTTTCTAGAGAACACCTCAATTTTTATCCGTTAATCAACAAGTTAAAATGAGTAATATAAATTCTTTATTTAATTAGTTATATGATTATACTAATTTATTATATTAGGCTTACATTTTGGCGTGAATTGCCTAGTATCTATCTCTCTGGTGTTGGTGCCATGGATGTTTGTAGTAGTTCGGAATCCCCTTTAAACCATAGGTCCCGGTCTATTATGATCGTAGAGCGTTGACTTGAGGTTTAGTCAGTCTTCAACTCTCTTGGTTCCTCGTTAAACTGAAGCTGCATATTAAACTTAGCCATGCTAAGCCGTGCTAGCCATGCAGTTGCCTGCGACGGGGTCCTTTGGATCTGGTGTAGGTTTTCCTGATGGATTAGTAACAACTAGGCTCAGGTGGATTAGTAACAACAACAACAGGTTTACATAGTTTATTTGAAGTACACTGCCATGATTTTAAACAAAATAAAAAAAACTGGGTAGAAATTAATTTTTCATTTATTTACTTACCTTAAATTCTCCTTTTAATCTAAACATGAATAATTATTTTTTATTAAAAATTTAATTTATGAATAAATGATTTATTTTCATAAATTAATAAATTTGTTTAAATGAATTAGTTTATTTTTGTGAATTTTCATTTAAATAAAAGAATTATCTTTGATTTATAAATTTTTAAAATTACATTAACATTGGAATAAAACAATGCCTGTTCTATATTTAATGTAATTGAGGATAATAAATAACACTATCAATCAGTTTTGTTTTGTCAGTTGTTGTCGATCAGTTTTTGTTTTGTTAATTGTAATTCGTAATACAGTAACCCACTCATTATATCGCTTTGTTTGGGTAAAAAAAATGCACAATATCCTGAAAATGCAATATAGCGTGAGATTTTATTGAGGCCATGTGAAATTTTTTATCTAAACATGCAATAAAACGAGGTTCAGTGTATCGTGGGTCTTCTGTATTGAAAATTCAACTTTGATTAATGATATAATTTTTTAATATGTGTCAAAATTATTTAGGTGTCAGAGATTCTCCTGGAATTCTTCAGAAAGTAGAGCTTCAAGTTATTGATCATAACGAGTGCCAAGAATGGTATAAAAGCATTGGTAGAAAAGAAACAATATTTCCAACGATGGTTTGTGCTGGTTACAAAGAAGGTGGAAAAGATTCTTGTCAAGTAAGCTGTTTTTTAATACATTACACACATTTTAATTTCTTTCTTTTTATAGTTTCAATGCTATCAACATTTCTTACGAATTAAAAAGTAAATAAATGTACAAAATAAAAAAATAGGTTTTTTTAAGAAAGTGATTTGTTATATTTATTTTTATGAACAGATTAATTTTATTTAATTTAGTTCATCTACCAACATAAACACTTCATCCACTATGCAACATCGTGAAACAGAGATCAGTAACTAAATATTAAATTATTACCTTTTCAAATAAAAATTATACATTTTTATAACTATAAAAGAAAGTATCATCCTGCTTTATATTTTTTGTGAAATTAAAAAGCTATGATCAGAAGAAAAACCTTCAGGCCGTTAAAAATTCAATTGACGCCCTTTCTCTCAAAAATAAAGAAAGCAATCTCTGCGTGATTTTTTACACATTTTAATGTTTTATTAAAGATACCAACAAAAAAATTGCTATGCATAGTTATGAATTTATGTTCTGATTTTTTACAGAACTAAACTTAGAAAGAATATCATCAACCTTTACATTATTGCATAAATTTTCCTCTATAGTCATCATTGACAAATTTGGCTGCTGATTTTTGAATGTAAATAGTTTTTAATTCTTAAAATGACTCATTCACTACTAATTATACTTGTAGGAAGAGTTTGTAATATCATTAACTATAGCTTAAAAAAGGATAAAGGGTCAAAGGAAAAATCTAGAAAAGGTCAAATAGGACGAAAATCTAGAAAAGGTCAAATAGGACGAAAATCTAGAAAAGGCCAAATAGGACGGAATAAGTGAGAATAACATTAAAGAAAAACATGCCATAGGATATTAAAATTAACAGATTGTATTTCGAGAATTGATTGTTTTAAATTGTCAATGTATCTTTATTATGTAAAAATATTATTATATATTAAAATATTACAACTACTACATTAATACTACTACATTACTACATACAACTACTACTATTACTACATAATAATATTAAAATATTATTATGTAGTCTCATTTATCAGTATTCGCCACATAATAAAAATGTATTCTCAATTTTGCACCATTTTTGATACCACTTTTGTATTGACGCCCTCATATTTGGTTATTGTCTTCGTGCCGCCACAGATAATTTTTTAATAATATATATTTATGTTTAAACTCCAAAAAGCCTCTTTTTTTAATCTACAGGAAAAAACTAATTTAGAAATCAGATTATTATACATTTTAAGAAGTCTTACGTAAAAATCTAGTTAAATCACATGCCTGGAAAAAAAAGTAATCATATGCACTACCAAACTTTTTTTTTACAAGAACGTGACAAGATAAGATCTCGAAGAATTTTAAAAAGAAAAAAATTGAAATAGGAACTCAATATTTGTGCTTAAGTAGCAATAATAACAATAATGTATATTTATGTCTCAGTGGAAGTAATAATTTAAAGGAGAGAGCAGCTTAATTTTTGTGAGAATTTGTCATGACAATATTCTTATTAGAGTTATAATTTTGGGCAGGTTAGTTTTTATGAGATTTTTTCATGACAAAATTCTATTATTTTGGGCAGCTTAGTTTTTGTGAGATTTTTTCACGACAATATACTATAATTTTCATTTTTACATGACAATGTTTGTATAATTTTTTAATTTTAATATTAATATTTTTGTGAAATCATTTTTTTTTTTTTTTTTTTTTTTTTTGTAACTAATTATTTTCACCCGATGAAAGATGTAATTTTTATGTGTTTACTTTTATTTTTGTCACCAGCGCAAACTAGAAAAAAATAAATATGAATTTTTATTCGTGAACTCATGAATTTTGTGAATTCTTGATTGATTTTATATTTTTTGATTACTTTAAAATATTTTGCTTTAGTATTGCCTCAATACAATTTTTACATTGTATAATACGCATTAAGCAAAAGTTTCTTCGCTTTCATGACATGTATGTATATTATTTTCTTCCGATGGAATGTGTAGTTTTCATTTGTTTACTTTCGATTTTGTCACTAGTGCAATCTAGAAGGAAATAAATTTCATGAATTTTTATTCGTGAATTTTTTTATGTAATTCATAAATTTTTTATTGATTTTTCCTTTTTTGATTATTTAAAAATATTTCGCTTTAGTATTGCTTCAACACTGTTTTTACATTGTATAAGTCTTAGAGACAAAAGTTTCTTCATTTTATGATATTTATGTAAACATATTTTAATTTTTTTTTAATTTTAGGGAGATTCAGGTGGTCCTTTAACTGCAGTGAAGAATGGAAGATCAACTTTAGTTGGACTAGTATCATGGGGTGTTGGTTGCGCAAGACCAAAACTTCCAGGAGTTTATACAAAAATATCGGAATATGTTGAATGGATAGAAAAAGTTACCAGCTAAAAAAAAAGACACTTAACGATTAATCACTGTCCTAATATATTCATAAATTTTTAAGCACAAACAAATAAATGCAGAAATGTCTTGAATTCCACTTGTTTATTGAAATTTAGTATCAAAGTTATTTTTGATAAAAGTCAATCATGTACTAGATTTTTCCCAGTATGTTTCCACGACTTTAGGATTTCTTTCTAGAGTTTTGTTGTAGTAACTCATTTTGAGTATACATGTCCATAATAACTCATATATGAGTCATAAATATGATAAACGGGATTTTAAAGTTATCTATGTTTTTTTATGAAAATTTTCAAAAATGTGATGTAATCTTTTGTGATATAATGTTATAATAATGTGATATAATAATTAATTAATGATTTTAAGTTTTAAAAACTTCTTAAATAACTACCACAAATTCTTTCAGATAAATAATCTGTAGACTTCTTTTATTCTAATATTTCAATCAGATTTTTCTAATTGATTTGTAATAGTTTTAAGTAAATTAAAATATAACATGAAATGAATTTATTCATATTTTAAAGTGTGCATTTAATATATTTTCATTAATGGTCCTTTTCTTATTATTTTTTTTTTTTAAATTTCAGCAAAATCTTTGTTTATAATTATTTTACCAATACTTTCACTTCATCTTTTTCTCTGATCTGTTTTTATATTTCTGAATTTTTATTTTTTTGTAAACTAAACAGGTGTCATTTAAATAATTTAGCAAAAAGGCACAACTTTAAATGAATTTTAAAAAACTATAATATGATCACAGAATAGATTAACAACTTTCTTGTGAAAACCATTTTAACGGTTGCTTTTATAGCATATAAACTTATTTAAGTTTATATGCTATAAAAGCAACCGTTCATCAAAATACTTCGAAATTTAATTTTAATTTCATCATTTGTTAAATAATTACTCCCTATTCTCCACTCTACTCATTGGTACTTTTTTGTCAATTTTTCTTTCTATAATAATATGATATATATATATATATGGATTTCATTACTAAAATGCAAAGACAAAATAGAAATTTGAAATGCTTATTGATTTTTTATCCATTATTTAAAAAATTGCTGATCCCTTTATACAAAATTGCTGATCCCTTTATACAAAATTGTTTGATCATTTGTATAATTACTCCGTATTCTCCACTTTATGCATGGGTACATTTTTGTTAGTTTTTCTTTTTATAATAATATGAGATATATATAGAGAGATTTAGTCACTAAAATTCAAAGACAAAATAGAAATTTGAAATGATTATTGTTTTTTTATCCATTATTTAAAAAGTTTTTCATCCATTTGTCCAAAATTGTTTATTGCATTACAGCCTCAAACCTTTTCACTGCTACAGGATGCTAAGATTTATGACAAATATTTCTAATATTTTTATGAATAAAACATAAGTAGAAAACTGGGAAATGGGTGAAATGGGAATGGTTTGTGATGGTACCTTAACAGCGGCTGCTTCTATCTCGTCTTTGAACTTACTTCCTTATTTTTAATAACCATGTATTAATATTCATTATTTCATGAAATGTCATATTAATTTTTTAATCATTTATTCGAACTAACGAGTATAGCAGTGCTATAACGTTTTTCGAATAGAATGTTTCAGGGTTGTTTATCTTTTTTGTAAATATTGTAAAAATTTACATAGAATCCTGTAAACATTAACTATTGTGATTAATTTTATTTGTACATAGCGCTATTTGAAATAAATACATTTTTTTGTAATTTGTGTTATCCTTAATTAGATTGAATAAGAACATTTTTTTAAAATGTCCCAGCGAATATTAACTGAACAAATAAAAGAGTTTAATGTTTAATAAGCATACCTTTTCAATTTTTAAGAATCAAATGGAAAAATAATAGTTGTAAAATGCTTTGTTTCCAGTTTTTAATAAAAATCATTATATTTTTACAATAATATATATTTCTTAAAGTAAGAGCCAAAACAAAGACATTTTTTTAATAAATTGTAAAAAATAAATATACTCCCAATAAATAAATAAAAAATCCATTTTATTTAAAGAAGTGTAATTATGTCATATACATGATATTGATAATCGTTGTCAATATTTATTAATAAGCATATATATGTCAAATTTGAATTCATTGTGGATAAAATGAGAGCATTATTTCAGATGTATTTAATACACTAACCGAATGTATTTGATATACTTTCAGTATTTAATAATATTACAAATGAGTTACAATTTAAAACTGAATAATTATTAATTACAGAAAACTAATAAGATTTTGTTAAACTTATTTTTATTCAAATCACAATAAAATGATAGTAAAACTAACTATTTAATTTTACCATTGAAAATAAATTCTTTTCAATGACTATTTTTCTCATTGATAATATTTTCTAAATAAAAGTAGTCCCGTTTTAAAATAAATATTGAAAAAAAGCAATCCCCTTGCTATGTGTAAAAGTTAAATTTGAAAATAAAAATAATTAATAAACTATTAACACAAAAACATTTATCATTTATTTGGTAAAAATATACAATTAAAATAAATATTGTCTTTATGTTACAAAATTTATACTTCAATGTTAGTTCGAATAATGTAAGGGCATTTTATTGCTTAATGGAAAAAATAAAATGAAAATTTTGGCTTATAATTTTTTTTCATATCAAATGGGAAATAAGATAAAATTTAAAAATTGTTCTCTTTAAAATACATTAAATTACACTGTTAACTTTCCTGATTATTTAGTAGCAAAACCTAAAAGTAAGCGAGAAATAAATAAACCAATAAGAAATATTTAATTATATAATTATTAGCTCATAAAAGAAATTTTTAAAAAAATAAACCAATAAGAAAGATTGAAAATCGTCTAGGTAGTCGAGGACTCGTTTTCCTCAAAATAATACACATAATTTTATGGGTAAAAATGAAACTATTTTAAAACATTTTATGTATAAAATTTTAAATCTTCTTCACCGAAATCTTTAATTTTAACAAAAATTTTCTTATCTTACTTTGCATTTTCACAAAATAATAAAATATATTAATTGTGTTACTCTTAAACCTATAATTGTTTTCCATGTATCTCTAAGTAATTGATACGAAAGGGAAAAAAAAATCTAAAATACGATGTTTCAAATAATTATTTGATCAATATTAACTAGAATTATTATTAAAATTTCTAATAACAATTGAAATTTGAAATATAACATCCGATTTCAATGTCTAGTTCAACTCAATTACAACACTTACTACCCAATGGTAATTTCTGTTGCATCAAAATATATTCATTTCCATTGCATAATATGTATCAAGGGCAGCGATAATTTATTTTGAAACCCACACCTTCGTATTCATGCTTTGAAATTTTGACAGACTAATTTTTTTATTCCCGCCTGTGACCTTTTGAGTGCCGAATTAATGCCTAAGGCTCAACAAACAAATCAAGAGGCCACTTTTACAGCTTCCGGAATTCAACAGAAGTTAAAGAAACCTGTTCTTAACCTGAAGTAATAGGTTGAGAGCGTATTTTAGTGACACTTTCAGGTCATCAGCCTTATGAAGCCAATGTCGCCTCACGTCTCGAAATCCATGACTTTCGCAACGAATCATCATAAGAATTCGTTTATCTAGTAGAAGTCAAGGCCAATGTGACAACACATAACAAATACTTCAGGGATGAATCCTTAACCTCAGCTTCAAAAATTAACTGGAATATATAAATCACTTGTAAAAATTTGAATTTACTGCAAATCAATTAAGGAAATTCATTAATTATCATCATTCTAGTTTTAATTATTTCTCCATGTCGTTTCTAATAATTACTTTTGTAGTCTTAAGATTACTTATTGCTAGTTCATTAATAATTTTTTGAGAATTAGTAAAAAAACCTTAATTTAAATTCTTCAATAACAAGAAAAAATTCGGAATTAATCTTTAGGATATAATGGCAAAAAAGAAAGAGCATCATTCTTATCGTTAAACCGTATCACTGACAATTCTCGTTCAACAATATGTTTTCGCAGTTACTCCTGCCACAAGCAGATTTTTTTTCTCTATCAAAGATTAAAAGAAGTAAAGATTAATGATTCAGTTTAATTTTATTTTTATATTGTCTTAAATTAAGATTTAAATTTAAATAAAATTCTATTTATGTAATAATAAATGGTAAATAAAAATCCCTTTTTTAAACCAGTTGTCGCTATTAAAAATTGGATTGCAAATGTTATTGTAATGTGTTGCATTTAGAGGACGTGATACACGAAACAAGTGAGTAATCAAAGATTTGAGGTTTTAATTTTGTAGAATCAAGAAATAGATAATTTTAAATGACAAGTTAAAACTGATCTATATGTTACAGCAAGCCACTTATCATATAAGAACTTTTATTTTAACACCAGATAAAAAAATTGCTCCTGTAAATGTTTACTTTGATGTGTTAATTCATATAATTATTACTTATTATTCATATTACTAATTATTATATATAGCTTAATTCATATAACTATCCACACCATGATAATTTCTCTTTTAATTATAAAGTACTTTTTCTTTTTATAATAATACTGCACAGATCATTTTACATTTTTGTAGTATATGTATCTTCAATATTAATTCAATTTACTATAAAATTAATAAAAGGCAAATAATCTGCTTAGTACCATTCTCTATAAATTGTAATTAATACTTTTCTATATTAGGACTCAATACAGAAATAATAAAAGCAAATCGCATAAACTATATAGCCCCCATGCCCCCATATATTTACATACGCCATATACTTCATAACCATTGCTTAGCTTATAATCTCTATTACGCTTTATTAGCCATTAAGCTTTATAGCCATTTTCTGAATGTACATTAAGTGTTCTATCTTATGAACTTTTTCTTTTAAAAACAACATTAAAATATATAATTTAAAAATAAAATTAACAAAACAAATTGCATATAAAAAAAACTTCTTTATTTGCATTCATTAAGGTTTACACTTTCCGACAGGAAGAAGTACATTTCAGGTCTTCAACTTTCATCAATATGGTCTGCTTTGGATTCACCAAGCACATTTTTAGGCATCAAAAGTGTAAAGCAAACTGAAGCCTCCGAATGTAAACATTCGCTGTGGATTAAATAAAGGTGACAACTTTTCACTGACTCACCATAGCCTAAATAATGTTTTGCAGTTGCACAAGCAGGAAGACGAATTTAGAATTTCATTATTTTCAGAGAAGATGCGCACTTGATACCCAGATGAAATTAATAAATAAAGAGTTGAACGTTCTACACGCAGGTTGTTTAGTAACCTCTAATTTGCTTGATCCAAGTCAAGAAGTGAGATACTCTTGTGTAGACATCAGGGAAGCCACGTTTGGCACAGCCGGATCCGAATGAAGTGAGTCCGGCTAAAACCCATCCTCTTGCGGTCTGGCAAGCCAAGGGACCACCAGAGTCACCCTAAAATATAAAAAGGAATCCATTATTAAAAAAATTTTTAATACGCTCATTTATAAAACATAGTACCCTAAATACCTAAAAGACCCTAAAATATAAAAAAGAATCCATCATTAAAATTTTTTTAATACGTTCTGTTAGAAAACATAGTATAAAAGACTGAACTATTTTATAAGACCACCATTGGACAATAAGTTCACTTACCTAATGGAAATAATAATCAAATTGTTTATCTTAACTGCTATTATAGAAATATAAATATAATATGCTTAAGAAAATTTCTTGATTTCATTGAGCAATTACATTTGATGAAAAAAACGGTCTTAACTTTCATTAAGTTTCAAGCTTTCATATTATTTATTTTCAATAAAATTCATTAAAGTTTAGATAAATTTACCTGACATGTTCCTTTGCCACCTTCAAGAGTACCAGCACATAAATGCCACTGTTGAATAGGTATACGAAATCGTGTTGTATAGACGTTACATTTGCTATTGTCGAATACTTGAATACCTACTGCACGAAGATCTTCTGAAGCTTTAGACGCTGAAATTTCAATAAAATATATTTAAGTGAATTAATACAGTATTTTTTCCACATATAAATATTATACATTAAGTTATTCTTGCATTCTTACGTAATAATACTTTAACATTTCATATTTCAGGTTGTTAATAATTTATTTCTTATAGTTGAACACATTTTAAAAAATACCACTATTAAAAAGATGATTATTTTTACAAATGGCATAATAATAGATTTTTAATCCGTAAATTTAAAAATATTGAAAAAGAAGCCTTTTTTCCCTTAATGTATTTAAATTCTGTGAGCCATAGAAACAATTTTTTTTTTTCAATTCTTGATAATATTGCAAACATATGTTTCTATACGAATAAGACTTTCTGCGTTGCATTAATCTTTTTTTTTTCAAGCATAATACGTATACTCATATTTAAAGAATTTTTCGGAATGGCTCCATAATTGAAATTGCTATCAAATATTAAAATAAGCGGGGGGAGATTTGTTTTTATGTTCACAGTATCATACTTGTTTCTTTAAGTTCTTTTTATTTATTTTCAAAATTACATTTTTTTAATAAAAGAATAATTAAAATTTTCATTACAAAATTAATAAAAATAATTTTTATTGAGCCAAGATTTCCTAAAATTCAGCAAAATTTTCGAAATATTTCTTTTAATAATAACGATACGTTAATAAGCAAAACTAATACCAGTGATAAATAATTGTTGCACTTTCTAATTTTTATAATTTATTAAGTTATTTATGCATTATCATCATGTAAATTCATAGTCTTTATATGCCTTTTTTTAATGTTTACCATTCGTATTCAATATCACTTTTGAAGAAATGAGTATGTTAGTAAAAATAAATCGAAAAATTAGGATTTTGAATGGTTTTCTTTTCAATAGAGCTATAGAAAAGCATTTAATTTGAAAATTTAAAATATTTACTTTGTATCAAAGTTAACATTTATTTTGAAATTTTTTTTTTATTTTTAATCAATAATCCTTTATTTTGTATCAAATCAGTACTTTTACAACGGAATTAAATGTTACTAAAAAAACTAATTTCTAATCATAAATTACCCATACGGAAACATAATCCATATCAAATTGCATTTAGTAAAAAAATAAGAAAATTATAAATTGATAATTGAAATGAACAGTCATTAATTATTTTAAGCATAAAGCATTCCAATTTTATTTTAGATGTAAATTTTTCTTATTTAATTATTGTTTAGTTTCAATAACGGATTCAATTGTTTATTTAGTTGACTAATAGACTAAAAGTGTAAAAAAAGTAGTACTCACAAAAATCAACCTTTCCCCAACCACTTGCAGTACACCACATGTTGTTAAAACTATCGGCTTCAGTTGGTAAACAAAGAGGTTTGATGTTAGAGCTTGACGGAATTGGTTCAGAGAGCTTCATCATAGCTATATCATTGTCATATCCATGATACCATGGGTAATAAAATACTTGACTTATTCCAATCTTCTTTTCACTTTCATCTCGTTCTTTCAAGCTGTGCTCTCCAAGACGAGCCTTCCAATAGGTCGGGTGTGGCAAAGCAAACTGGGGGCTAGTTTGGAAAAAAGTTCAAAATTAATTTAATTTCAAGAAATACCATTAACTAAATAAGTCGAAATAGACGCCATGCTTCTTAGTATCTTTGCATGAGGTTTGCAGATTATGATTTTGGAGAACTTTTGTTATTAAGAGGATTGTTGGTGACTCATAGCAAGTGGGTCTGTTAGATAAGTTTAATTAAAAATTGAAATAGGTAATCATAAAAAAATCAAGAGAAAATAATTTAAGAAAGAAATTTATCGAGTTAAAATTTCTACACCCAGAATTACTCTCAGTCTTTTTTCATGTAGGATTATAGAAGAAGAATTTTTTAAATTTCATTGTTATAAATTTAATCAACAATATATTTTAGAAACATTAATAACAAATTATTTGAAGGAAGAAGTTTTTATTGTATTCTCAGTCCTACTCCTATAATGTAGCATTTTACTTGGATGGTTTAAATTATTTTGTTCTAATATGTTTCTTGATAATTTATCGAAGGTTTTGCTACATAATCATATAAAGATCATGCGTATGGTATGTTTATTAGTTAAAGAATTTTTTATATGGAATTAATAAAAATGAAAAACTCTGGTTGAAGTTTTATTTCTTTCAATTTCCTTGTTTCCTTATTGGAACAATATATTTATTTTTGCAGACCTCACTCTTTTAGTTAAAAAGAGTAAGTCTGTAAAAATAAATTACTCGCACTTTTTAACTAAAAAAGTGAGATTGCGAAATTAAATATATTGTTTTTCGTTTATTCAGATAATCGAATATGTAACAACTGAAATTTTCTATCATATTTTTGATTGATGAATACTCATGCTGATTCTATAAAAGTTAATTAATAAAACTATTGCCGAAAATTATTTTAAAATTTTCTTTAAAAATCTCGTCATAATAAACATTAAGATATTTTAAATATAAATAATATTAAGTTTACAAGATAATACTTTTTACTCCTTTTTCTGAGAAGATGGTGCCTTTCCTAATATATTTTAAAATGTAATTATATAATATATTTTCCATTCATAAAAATTGGAAAGTAGAATAACACCTTATAAAATTACATCGAAAAACATTGAAATTCCAGAATTGAGGTAAAAATGCATTAAAACACGTGGGTGAGTCTCGAAAAACTTCTATCTGAAAAAAGTAATTGCTTTATACAAAAAAATTTGTATGGACCTTTTTTTTTTATTAATTTTATTTTTATGTAGCATCTATTACAAATCAGCTTTAAAAAACGATGTTATAGAATTTGATTTGGTCAACGACTCAATAAAAAAAAAAACATTGAATACAAATTCAGATCATTTAAGATTTCAAATCTAAAAAAAAAAAAAAAATTTTGTAATTTTTTTAATTAATTTCATTAAAATCCAATGATATTATTTGAAAAAACTCATTGTATCGTAAGTATTATTTTTTTCATTGACTAATAATGCATGATTAGGATATACATGCATATGTGACGCATGAGCTTAGATGTATATAAAACATTTTACATAAATATATAATTTAGATAATTATTTACGTTGTCATCTATCATCAATCTAGAGACTAACAAATATTAACCCAGTTTAAAATTATATGTCCATATCATATAAGACATACAAATATTTTTTTGGCCATAGGTCACTACTTATTTAAAATTCTTTTCCTTATTTAAAGCTTTGTTAATAAAATATTTATTATAAAAAAAGAAATTAATATTTCGATCATTTAATAAAGAATGATGAAAAATTCAATATCTATTTTAAAAGTAGAGATGAAACTGTTTATAATCGAAAAGTTACTTTTGAAGAGGTAGCTGAAATAAACAAAAATTTTAAACTTACTTAAATGAAATATGCATATTTATTTGAGTGAGACACGCGAAATTTATTATAACATTTAACCAAAGAAATAAATGCTACAGAAATAAAATTCCATAATATTTATAAACATATTTTTATTTTCCAATGACTCTAAGTTTGTTATTTTATTGTTTTTTGACTACTTGAAGAAGAGAAGTCTGATACTGTGTTTCCTTCCACCATTTTTAATGGAGGAAAAGATAGAGGAATGTGCAGATAGACTGATTCCATTGATAGAGTATATCCTAAAACATTACTGAAATCAAGTTCTTTAAGGGAAAGTAGAAAGTATATGTATTTGTGTGATAAGTTCATTACTGGGAGGGATCGCGACTTATGTGGGATGGCATTGTAGATTGTAGAGCTACAATGTACTGTATATAGTATTGTAGATCGACCCGACCTGGAATAATGTAGCGCTTTACTTCAGAAGTATACTTTCAATTTGACTCCTATGATTTCAAATCATTTGAAAACTTACATCGGAACTTTATTTTCCAACATGCATCAGATGATGTTGTGCATCATTACTCATTCAACATAATGCTATGTTCATTCAACATGATGTTGTGATTACTCACTCAAGATGATGCTGTGCATCATTACAATTATTAATATCAATTGGTTTTAAATTGTCGATAAAAAAATGATATACAAACTATGATAAACAAAAGTAAAAATGCAATTTTAAAAACTAAGCAAAGCGTTCCTATTTAATTAACATTACTTCTTTTTACAATGAAAGGAATTCAGAAACATGGCCTGCAGAGGAGAAAAACAGTAAATTTTTTATATACCTTCAAAACTAATTTTTAAATTATTTTCATTTCAATACAAAAAATAAGGAGAAAATAAAAACTGCCATTTTATTCTATCATTTATTGAATCATATAAGTTAGCATAATATTTTTTTTAAAGAACTACAAATCAAAAGTATTAACTTTGCTGTAGAAATCTTTAATAAATATACAAACTTACTTAACAACACAATGAGCAGCAGTCAATAACCATTCTTTATCGATCAATACCCCTCCACAAAAATGAGGAATATTTCCTTTTTGAGGATGATTTAATTCAAGTGAAACCTTAAAAAATAGAATTTTATTAAAAATTTCATGCAATAATAATATAATAGTATCGGTTTTCAAACAAAGCTAAAACAACTATTATACACAATTGCAAAAATTAAAAATTAGGACAATATGAAAGTGGTTTTGAAGTTAGTTAAATAAAAGGTATAGAGCTACCTGAATTTCAATATATGGTACATGTAGCTACTTAACTTTTTTTGTGTGTAATATTTAACGTTTGAATTTTTAATCTGAAAGGATTTGGGGATTAAATTTGGGATTTTTTCCTTTAAGATTCTTGTGAAGAATGGTTCAATTAATTATGAGAATTGCATTTAAATTTAACAACATAACCCATTAAATATAACAAATTTAACATAACCCAAATTTTAAATTTTGGGTTATTTTACTAAAATTGTATATTCAAAAAGAAATTCAGAGTAGAAGATCATTTTCTACTCCTGCATAATATATATTACTTAAATTTTATCTTAAAACTTAGACATACTCATAAATGTGTACTAGACAACACACACATATTGGTACCCAAACCCATAAAAATGGAAAAATCAATGCAAAGTGAAATAAACTGAAATTAGAATATAGAATAATTTTCTTCAACAAAACGCATCAAACGATTTTAAAACTAAATTTTTAGAGAAATTAAAATTTTTTATTTCATATCAAGGAAAGAAATAAAATTTAAATCTATAATTCAAAAAATAAAAAAAAACGAATGACATATTTTAAAACATTGTGAAAATCTTTTTTAAAGCTAAGAGATATAAGTAGTAATTATTTTTATCATTTTATTTAAGGAAACGAAGAATTACATAAAAATTGCTTCACTATGCATAAATTTGTAAGAAAGTGCAGTAATACACCTTTATAATATAAAATGTATTTACATCTTTATAATGTATATCATAATCCTAGCATCTATTCAATTTTTTTAATATTTTTTCAGAAAAAAAAATCTTTTACTTTTTAATTTTGAAAAAATTGAAATCAAATTAACACATCCCAATACAATAACATAGCAAAATTTATCTCATTCTGATTGAAATGATTTGATTCGGTATGTTTAAGAAATAATCCATTGAAATCTTTAATCAAATAAAACAAAAACATTTAATGTATTTATAAATGCTATATTAAACTAATCTTTCATCAAAAAAATTGAAGTGCAAATATCTACGAGAGCTTCTACGTAGATTCCAAATAATGATGGATAAGTTACCTGCCAAGGAAATTCACCACTGTACGCTAACCTCCCGCCTACTATTCTTTCACTAGCATTGCCATAGCGTGTGACACCACAGCCTG
This sequence comes from Caerostris darwini, assembly GCA_021605075.1. Classification (NCBI taxonomy): domain Eukaryota; kingdom Metazoa; phylum Arthropoda; class Arachnida; order Araneae; family Araneidae; genus Caerostris; species Caerostris darwini. The sequence goes on from BPLQ01014799.1 coordinate 243,896, forward strand.
AAATTAGAAGTATAAACATCTAAATTTTTTCAGTACTTAATATTTTATTATTTTAATTAAATTTAAGCTGTTGAATATTAGTAACATTATATTAAACTGCTGAAAAATTACTTATAATTAATATCAAAGTCAAAATCACAAATTAAACACAAATTTAATAAGAGAAATAAATTATTCAAAATTTATAAAATATAACATTAAAAAGAATGACATCTAAATTGGTTTTTAAAGGTCTAAATATAATCAGAAATTGTAAAACAATAAATATTAAAAAAATTATGAAAAAGTTATCATAAAAATGGAAGGGTAGGAAAAAAAGGAGCCAAACAAAATAGAAATGTATTCCTTTTAAATTAACAAATTTCCTTAACAATCATAAAATAAATTAAAGTTTAACTTTTTCAAAGATTTAAATTCCAAGAACTTCTTTTGTCTTGATAATAGAAGATTTTTAAAATACTAAGAGAAATAAATATTATAATGTTTGATAGTTACTTTTTTTAAGAACAAAAATATATTATTTCTTTAGTTATTTTTTCTATCACATAGACAACTTTTGTTAACTAGAATTACCAATTACTGCACTGGCTTTAGATTAAGAAAAAATAATTTATAATTTTTAATAATAATTATAATTAATAATTAATAATAAAATAATTTTTCATATCGGGAAACATTTTTTATCATTCTACACTATGGTACATCATATGCCATATACATTTTAGAGATCATCTAAATAAATTTTTAAAGCATCGTTTGATTTAAATTTCAACTGATAAAATATCAAATTATATTTCTTAAACCCTAAAATAGATTTTCATTGAAACTTAAGCAACTAAAACTCATAAAATGATATAACACTACGATATTTATACATTTAACGCTATGAATTAACCAGGGAAATTGTCTTGGGCATAAATCTCCGTATATTAATTAGCATGAACAACCTAGTCAAATTAGCATAATAAAACACTTGTCCAAGCTCATTAAGACACGAAAGAAAAAAACTGCAATAAAATATAATGATTATCTAAAAGTAAAAATCATCACGCCTTAAGTTAATTCCCTTAATTAAGGTATATATAGCTACTGGAAATGACCAGAACTCTAAATTCTTAACTAAGCCGTAAAACTGATACAATAACGAGAAAGGAAACACTCACTTTGAGCAATAGCGTGTTTAAGAGTAATTACAGTAATGAGGATGAACAGCATGTCTTTCATGTTGGAGAAACAGTAGAGCAACATCTTGGGATGAGTCTTTTATATGAGATGTTTTCCCCCTCGTTTTCGAGTCAAGTCGCAAGAAACCGGCTTCCATGCGTTTTGTGCCCAAACCACAAGAGGTTCCATCGGACAACGATCTTACTCGCAGTTGTGTTGTGGGGAGGAGGTCAAACGGGAGCTCTGACTTATAAAAAAAAATTTCTAGTATCACATGTTATGTAAAAAAGAAGCAATTCTTTCACCTACGAGAAACGCATAATTATCTTTGTATTCCTGTTAATATTCTCAACATGTCTACTATAATCAGCAGAGAAAACGAATGGGATACAGATAACTCAAGTAGGTGTTATACTTACAAAAGTTCGTAAACACAATATCAGGAAAATCGTCATTAAAAGCAATTCTTCGCAGCATTTGTTTTGCATCCAATATTTGAAATACAATAACAATATACATATTTTTATTGATTTAATAATATTATTTATAAAAGTAGAATTTAAAATGCTTAGTTTTATTTATATTTTATTTTATAAATATCTTAATATGCGTTTATTAGTTTAGCAAGTAATTTTAAAAAAGTTATCAATTGCTTAAATTCATATAAAATGAAAAATATCATGCAACAATTTTTTCTTAAATTCTCATAATACTTAGGAATACCATTTTATGAACTTCATTTCGTATAATCCTATGTATTTCTTTATTTATCACTAATTTGATTAATCAAACCTCTTTTCTTTTGTTTTTATTATCATCCCATTCTAATTTTTATTTTTTTCTTCTTATTTTAAGCATACAGAAATATATACAATTATTTCGAAATATTCATGGGGAAATTTAAATTTCTTTAATAACTAAAGAAGCATTCAATACTCTAACTATCTTTATTAAAAATTAATTATAAATAGGATTTGTTTTGTACTAACTATTAAATATTTAAATATCTCATGTAATTTATATCAAAAATATATTATTTAATGTCAGAATAGCTAAGTTATTCTTCAAATAATCACAAAAAAATTATTAATTTAGATCTGGTATTTCAAAACATTATCCTAGGTGTCCGTTATGAGTTTTCTTTTATTGTAAGGTAAGAAATAATACTTTTTTTGTCAAACTGTTTTCCCTAAAACAAAAAATGAAGAATATAAAAATTGTTAATAAACAAAGTGATAATCATTTGGCAAGAACAAGTAATTTTTTAATACCTAGCATTGGTCTTGATGCCATTCTGCATTAATAAGCAGGTTCAAGATCACAAAAAGTAACTACGTAGATTTTAACACACTACTCCAACAAAAGAGAAAATTCGGAAAAAAAAATGCATTCTTCTTCTTTTAAAAGGAACTGATCTTCATTCTTGTTATACCTGAAAGAAACTACCCCAACAGATATCCTACCAAAGAAATAATTAGCAATGAAGGTGTATACACGTTATAAAAAAAATGTAGCCCAGCCTAGAAGCAATTCAGAAAGAGACAGGAAAATCTGATTTTCCCGGCAAAATCGTGCTTGGTTTTTTGCATAAATTGTCTTATTAGATATCGTGCAGGAGCATGTTTGCAGCAGGCCAATATGGGTTTCTATGAAAATCTAGTAGAATTAGTTTGAATGAAAATCTGAAGAATGGTAGAGTTACTAGTGATTGAATTATCATATAATGCTATTGCTATTCGCATGGTCAAATTCAAGTTAGTAGCATGAAAATTTACAATCGATTTCTGCTATAATCAGACAAATGTTGTGCAGAATCTTTGCAATCCTCATTCACCAACGCCTGACAGAACAAACATCTTGTCTCATATGTCCAAATATGAGACATGATTGTTAAAATCGGAACTAGAGCTTCTCCTGTAAAAATGCTATCGTAGTTAGAAATTTTTCCTCATGAAGTAACTGGGAAAACAGTTGATTACGGGTTTTAATGTTTAAGAAATATTTTTGATGTATCATATTATAAAATAATTTTTCCTTGACAGTATCGGTCTTCATATTGTTCAAAAAAGATTTTTAATATCATGAGCTGTTTGCTTTGAAGGGGCAAATCATTTAAGAAGAAATGAGATTTTCTAATTTTTTTATGACTTTAACTTTAGATATTTGTCAGTTGAAGATAGAATAGATTTAGTTATTAATTTGGAAGCTACAATGGTCAAATTGTAGAGGAGATTTGTAATAATTCTCTGTAGGGAAGTTGAGTGTTTAAAATAGGGTAAAATATGCATGGAACTAAGAGAGAGGCGATGACTAGTAAAAAAATATTTAAGTTGGGTAAAAAGCTCTAACAAAATGGCCTGTCTTTCAAACAGAAAGAATCGATCAACTTCTCCGCACAGAATTAGGGCCTGGATGGCAGAGTGGCTAGCGCTCTGACACTCAGTACCACAGGGTTCGAGTCTCGGCGTTGCCATGGATGTTTGTAGTGGTTCGGATCCACTTTAAACCTTAGGTCCTGGTCTAACATGATCGCAGAGCGTTGCGAAGGTATTATTACTCCTCGTCCGTAGCATATCTTCAAGCTACACGCACCTCCTGGATAGTGCTAAAGGCTCGTTCCTACCGAGGCGTGAGGCGGCGACCGTCATGCGGCAGGGAAAAAAAAATTTCGACCCTTTCACAGCGAAACGTCAGAAATCGTTTTACGCCTAGTGAAGTTCCGCTTCGAGTTGAAAGTTGGTCAACTCGAAGCGGTGGATTTCAAACCGGTTTCAGGCGAACGCGGTGAGGATAGTGGTTGGTCAACGTTTCACGCTTCAACGCCTTGGTGGGAACGAGCCTTAAGTGAGTAACGTAGGTGCAGCGCTTGCCTTAAGGCATTCATGACAATTGTCTAAGTGTCTGCCAGCTGCATTAGAACAAAAAAAAATCTGCGCAGAATTGAATTCGGAATCCATTTCAGAATTCTTGTTGCAAAGCATAACACTAAATGATGCATAATATTAAGTTTTTGTAAATCGCTATGACTTGAGCAGATTAAAACTGGAGATTTATACTCTAGTTGGTCTCAAATAGATGAGTTATTTTTTAATAAGATACCATGAACAACAGGCCCATGAATTTGTCGTTATTGTTTTAATGAATGTATCTGGGACCTGAATGGCCGAGTGTCTAGCGCTCTGGCGCTCGGTGTCACAGGTTTCGGGTTCGAATCCCGGCGGTGCCATGGATGTTTGTAGTGGTTCGGAATCCACTTTAAGCCGTAGGTCCCGGTCTCCTATGACTGTAAGAGCGTCACGGAGCAAAAGTCAGGCTTCTACCTACGGGTGCTCCATCACAACAGAAGCTGCTTCCTTCCTCTTCAATCATGAGTCCATATGGGCTCGTGGGCTTGGCCAGCCAAGTGGGATAAGAAACAACAACAACAACATGAATGTATCTTATTTATTGTGGCTTTTTCTTTCTCAAATATGCAGTTGAAAGGTGAGGTTGTTAAAGCAAAAAAAACAAAAACAATATTCCAAGTATATTGCTTCCATGGTATGTTTGTACTGTACATTTTCAAATTGTTAATTGAAGTTAGTTTTAAATATGGGCCTGAATGGCCGTAGTGGCTAGCGCTCTGGCGCTCGGTACCGCAGGTTTAGGGTTCGGGTTCGAGTACCGGCGGTGCCATGGATGTTTGTAGTGGTTCGGAATCCACTTTAAATCGTAGGTCCCGGTCTAATAGGATCGTAGAGCGTTGCGGGGACATTTTTACTCCACGTCCGTGGTTTATCTTCAAATTACACGATCCCAATGGGTAATGCAAAGTGAGCAACGTTTGTGCAGCGCTTGCCTTAAGGCATCCAAGACATCTGTCTAAGTGTATGCCAGCTGCATTAGAAGAAAAAAAAAGTTAGTTTTAAATTGTTTTCACTCTAACATTTTGTAATTTAGGTGTAAATTTCCATGTTTTACATCATTGTGTGATTTTATGGATAAATATGTGAAAATTTGAGATTCTTATTTAAATAGATGTACCTGTGAAATAAAATTGTTCAACATATACTAATACTAATCGTTCTGTATGTTCAGATATAATGTCAAAAATAGTATGTATATAGATAGTGAAGAAACAAGCGCTTAATTGTTTACTATCAATGGGGTGTATTTTTATTGTAAAATGGTTTCTGAACTTGACAAAGCGGCCTGATGGCCAATTGGTTGGCGCTTTGGCCATTGGTACCACAGGCTTCAGGTTCGAATCCTGACGGTGGCATGGATGTTTGTGAGCGGTTTGGAATCCACGTTAAATTGTAGGTCCCGGTCTAATTAACCCAAAGTGTGTATAAAGTGACCGTAGAGCGACAAACCAAACTACCTGACAAAATATTCTTTTTATTGATGAATTTATATAACTACTTCTCTGCATTGCTTTTAATTCTAAGTTGTAAAATTTTAAATATTGAAACAATTCTCCAAATTAAGTCATACACTGAAGAGATATCTAATTTTAGGAAATAAATTTTTTTTCTCATTTTTTCCTTCCATGATCTAAGGAAAGAGTGACAGTGCATAAATGTAATCTTTGAATGAAATAAAGCCATTATGGCGGTGATTACAGGGTTGCAATAAATTTTAGGAATTACTTTTGATATATCTTTTTCTAATGCAGCTGGAAAACACTTATCCGTATATATCAAAAGTAAGGGCCTGAATGGCCGAGTGGCTAGCGCTCTGTACTATTGATATAATGTCAAAAATAGTATGTATATAGATAGTGAAGAAACAAGCGCTTAATTGTTTACTATCAATGGGGTGTATTTTTATTGTAAAATGGTTTCTGAACTTGACAAAGCGGCCTGATGGCCAATTGGTTGGCGCTTTGGCCATTGGTACCACAGGCTTCAGGTACATTCTTATTCTTAAATAACATGAATCTTCAATGCAAATTTTTAAAAATAAGCATTTCGGATCCCTTGCACCTTGTTGCAGGATTAAATTTATAACTCGGAAGATAAAGATGAAAAAAAAGCCACTTTAAACCGTAGGTCCAGGTCTAACATGAGCATTGCGGGGGTATTGTTACTCCGCGTCCGTAGCTTATCTTCAAGCTACACGCACCTCTTGGGTAGTGCTAAGTGAGTAACGTCGGTGCAGCGCTCTCCTTAAGGCATCAAAGACAACTGTCTAAGTGTTTGCCAGCTGCATTAGAATAAAAAAACAACTTTTGATACATTTGCATTCCTTAACACAAGTGCAAATATTTGTGATTCTTCTCAATATAACAACATTAGGCATAGTAGATCCCTTTGGCTGTAATTTCAATTTAAGTAGCATCATTTTTTTTATGGATTTTCTTCCCTTCTTTTGAAATAGTTCTTTTTAAGTCTTCTCAGTGTTGAAACTTTCTTCTTGCTTATTTCTTTTTTTAAATTTCCCCATAAAAAATAATCTTATGGTACATCAACAGGATAGTTTGGCAACCACTGATAAAGCTTTATAAATGTTACTTTATCGTCATTGAGGAATTTCAAGCCGTAAGAGAAATTGCCTAGTTTAAGCAGTAAGAGAAATTAACGACTTTTGATGAAAAACTCCATCACCATTTGAATATTTTTTTTTTTTTTAATCACCTTTTAAAAAAAGGCTTTAGGAATTTTTTTAATGTATTATTCTAAATTGAGTTTAGCTCCTGGTTGCACAAACGAGGTTAGTGTTTCCATTTTCAGAAATACCCCTCCATACCATGACACCTCTTAGATGAGCTTTCGAAATTAAAGATTAAGTCTTGCCTGTTTTGACCTCTACTAAGGTCTTTAGAGTTTTTGGCTAGTATCTCAGAGAGAAAGATCCAAGTCTCATCACTTGTCAATACTTTTCGCAATCTGCTGCCTTCTGAATTGTACAACTTGATCACTTAGATGATGGCACTTGTGTTTTTTCATGCATTACTTCTTTACGGTGTGTTCTATTTGATAGCTTATGACATGTTGACTTTCATTTAAAGACTTAGCCATACTTGCCTGTGTTGGAGGATAAACTTTAGAAACTATCTAATTGAGGGTTGCATCAGAGATTTTGTCAGTTTGCTTCTTAGACCTCTCAACCCTAGCTTTCCATTTTTTTTTTCTTTAACTGGTTTGAGTTCGTAATCCTACTGATATGAATCAAAAATATATATGTATCCCTGTATTTTCAAAGTGACCTATAATCACTCTATGGCTCCACCGAAGTTAACACGAACATGATTAAATATGACCAACTAAAGTTTTATCAAATCTCTTTACAGCCATGGCTTTGATTAAAATGAAAGTCACAAAATTGTCAATATGTTTGATTATACACTGAAGTGACAAAAGTCCTGGGATAGCAACATGCAAATTTTCAGATGGCAGTAGCATCGCGTAGAACAGGTATAAATGCGCAGTGCTTTCATTTCTGTTCAAGTTATTCATGTGAAGAGGTTTTGACGTGATGATGACCGCACGACGGGAATTAACAGACTTTGAACGCGGAATGTTATTTGGAGCTAGACGCATGGGTCATGCCATCTCGGAAATCGTTAGGGAATTCAACATTCCCAGATCCACTGTGTCAAGAGTGTGCCGAGAGTATGAAATTTCAGGCATAACATCCCACCATGGACAGCGCAGTGGTCGACCGCCTGCACTTAACGACCGAGACCGGCGACATCTGCAAAGAGTCGTAAATTCTAACAGACAAGCAACACTGCGTCAAATAACCGCAGAAATCAATGTGGGACGTACAAGGGACTTGTCTGTTAGAACTGTGCGGAGAAATTTGGCTTTCTTGGGCTATTCCAGCAGAAGACCGACTCGAGTGCCTTTACTGACAGAACGACATCGCTTGCAGCGACTCTCGTGGGCACGTGAGCATATCGGTTGGTCCCTAGATGAATGGAAAACCGTGGCCTGGTCCGATGAGTCACGATTTCAGTTGGTAAGAGCTGATGGTAGGGTTCGAGTGTGGCGCAGACCCCACGAAGCCATGGACCCAAACTGTCAGCAAGGCACTGTTCAAGCTGGTGGTGGCTCCGTAATGGTGTGGGCTGTTTTTTCATGGCATGGACTTGGTCCTCTGGTGCGACTGGACCGAACATTGACTGGAAATGCTTATGTTCAGCTACTTGGAGATCACTTGCAGCCATTCATGGACTTCATGTACCCAAACAACGATGGGATTTTTATGGATGACAATGCGCCATGTCACCGGGCCACAACTGTTCGCGATTGGTTTGAAGAACATTCTGGACAATTCCAACGAATGATCTGGCCACCTAGATCGCCCGACATGAATCCCATCGAGCATTTATGGGACATCATCGAGAGGTCTGTTCGTGCCCAAAATCCTGCACCATCAACGCTTTCACAATTATGGACGTCTATCGAGACAGCATGGCTCAATATTCCTGCAGAAGACTTCCAACGACTTGTTGAGTCCATGCCACGTCGAGTTGCTGCACTTCGCCGGGCGAAAGGAGGGCCGACACGATATTAAGAGGTATCCCATGACTTTTGTCACTTCAGTGTACAACATTATACTACTTGCAAGGAAATTACTTTAAACTTATAGTGGTATCTAACATCAAAACGGGTTCCTAAAACCTTTTGTTACCCTGCAAATCTATCTGACATTGAAAAATGAATGATTTTCTGAAGAATCCTTTCTAATATTTTATGTAAAACAAAGTAAATACTATTGGTTGATATGAATTAAGAGAAGCCTTATTACCTGGTTTAGTAATCAGAATGATTTTATGTTGTGAACATTCGTTCGGTAAGCTACCTGTGGGCCGAATTTTATTAAAAAAGAGAAAAATTGTGAGGTGTTTTTTTCAGTATTCAATTAATTGATGATCTCATAATGGAATTCAAGAATTCTTAAAACAACGGGTAAAGAAGCTTTCAACAATAATAAACATTTTGTTATACAATAAACCTTCCAAAGTAAAGATTACATGTTCCATATATACCGGTGAAACAATATTTCGAAAAGAGAGAGCAAACCAAAAAGAAGAGGAAGACTATTCACAGAAATTGAATCTATTCTTCTGAGCCAATTCCTAAAAATTAACCTATATCCCACATATTAGTAATAAAGTCATTGCAGATGCATTGCATCTTTCTCGCAAAACCGTTGTTCTCATTAACCTCTATTCTCCTAAAGACCGTTACATCTCGGAATGCCTGGATCCTGCTTTACATTAAATTGCTAACCCCTGTATTATAATAGTGATTTTAATATGAAGCACTGAACTTTCACCTGAAATAGTAGCTCAAGAATACTCATCAGTTGGATTCTTAATAACATTATAAACACATATAACGCATTCATATTACTCATTCTTCCTTCTGAATTAAAAATTTTACTATTTCAAGAGCAGATATTTACAAAGATATAATTTTTTGTAAATTCAAATCTATACGATTAAATATTCAATCAAGAAATATGGACAAAACTCTCAGATAATCACATGATCTAAAGAAATTCAATCTTTAAACAAGTTTTAAAAGCAAGGTCAAATTTTTGAATCATATTCTGAATTTCATTCTTTTCATTGCACAATTTTACACCAACCAAAGCTCGCAGTTGGAATTCTCAACACATTCAATCACGAACACATCTTGTGAAGTTCAACAAACACTCCCCCCC